>JACXGM010002404.1:0-31415 GCA_016801145.1 Umbra pygmaea
CAAATTTACTCCTACTCTCAAACTTAAGTGTAAAAGCAAGTTATCAAATTTCTCAAAGCTAAGAATCACTCTTACTCTCCCAGCTATTTAAGACCGCTCGAGAGGTCTCTCAAGTGGTTAAGAGTTGCCAGTAGGGGCTTGTGATGGCGTAGACAGAGACGTGCGCAAATCTTTTAGGAGAGGAAGAATGTTTTTTTTTAATTGTTTGACGCTGCTTAATTAATTAAAAACAGTATTGTTTGGACAGAGAAAGCATCATCTTCATCAGCGACTGAGTGAGGAACGTCATTTCACCAGTGACATTTATGCAGCAATTCATTTTCAGATGAATTGAAGATGGCGATTATGCTTTGTTTGCAACGCAATGCTGATGATTTGGCCCATCACAACCATCAATAAGCCGAATTGTAATAGAAACAATTATTGCACTTACAGCTCAACACATTGTCACGCGTTTCACTGAATTCCCAACAACACCCCGCATAATCCAACAGAAGCTAACACAATTCAGTGCAAACAGCTGGCTTCCCAAGAGTAGTAGGCGCAATGGATGGCACTTATATAAAGATCATTGCTCCCAGCGTCAACGAGAATGTTTATATGAACAAAAAGAGTTACCACAGCATCAACGCACAAGTTGAGTTTGATACAGACTACAACATTTTGGACGTGGTACCCAAATGGCCTGTGTCTACCCATGACGCACGATATTGAATGAAAGTGGCCCGAAGCAGCTGTTTGAAAGGCACTTTCTGCCGCCGGAGGATACGCGCTCCAAATATAGGCGATATATAATATATCCCTTCACAGTGCACATCGTATCACACGAAGTGTGGTTGAGAGGGACTGGCCAGTGGAAGCGCAGATTCCACATTCTCCACTCAGAAATTCAACTACAGCAAGCAGTGTTTCTTATTCTCTCCAATTCGGTTATCTTCTGGAATCCATGGTGGCTATATGATTACATCATTAACTCTAGGCTATATATAGGCAGGTCAGTTAACAGCACACTCGTTTGAAATATTTAATTGAGAAATAGTGGAAAATGTTTTGAAAACCTTTTTTGATCTTTAATTTACAATGTGTATATCATAATGGATTCTCTTGAAAATTCTCTATTGTCAAATGTTTGTTGAATGTCAACTCCTCTTATGAATGTCACCAGTGAATGGGAATTTATCTGAAAATTTCCTAAAACAAGTAGATCTATTCAGTGATTGGATCTTGCCCATGTTGTCATCCAAAATCCCGTTTGCGGCACATCAAAGTGTCGTGAATCAGCTCTAAGTCTGACACTTAAGATTTAGTCCTACACTTCACTAAAAGTAGGACTGAGATTTTTGATAACTAACTTTTAAGCGCAGCTTTGAGCCAAGAATTTTCTTACTCTTAAGTCTTAGCAGTGTTCTTAAGAGTCATTCTAAGAAGCTTGATAAAAACGGGCCCAGATATAGATCTTGGTAATTCAAACAAAAATGATCCCATGAAACTAAAAATAATTGATATAGAATGACCCAAGTAGGCCATGATGACATTCAAATATATCTAAATTCGCATTTTTCTCCACTATCAATTTTGTTGATTGCCAATTTATGTGTATGGCCACTGCTAAACAAGGGGTAGTACACCCCGATAAAAACCATAAGTTCTATTAGTGGTTAAAACAAACCTTTTCACTGATTAATGAAACTGAAGTGCAGACAGTGGAACAGTTCATGGATTTGTTTTTGGCTGCCACATAAACCTAGCCTGGTCCTACCAGACTCTCGTACGTATATTTCATTTGTACAGAGAGTCTGGCCACTCTCCATTGACAAGCATTATCTTCCTTGAAGGTGGGTACTTGAAATTTAAAACTATTGGATCTGCCATAACCAATCGCTAAGTTTGGTCGTGATGTACTACAACTCAAACTAGCGCAGGACATCAACGTCATCGTTCTCAGCCACTCCCTCTGTTCGCTGATTGGACTGGTAAAAAATTGTTCTGAGAAAACCCAAGAACATGCCGCAAACCCAGACGTAGTACTGAAGGAAAATGAAGTACGCAGGAGGGCGGAGCCAGGCTAACATAAACCCAATGTACAATTGAATCACCACTGTGCTTAACCTCTTAAAGATCGGGCTCTGATTGTGGAATTCTGCCTGACAAACATACGCGAGTTAACCTGTTGTTATACTGGACCTGAAGCAAGGAGAAACATATGCTTGATATTTTTTAAAGGAAAGACTTTGAAATTTGTGGATATGTATAAAATAATTTAGAATAAGGGTGAATCCCATCCTATTTTTAGTCCATTGTTGCATGTCTCAAATGTGCATAAATCAACTAAATGTACAAAATCTCTCACCTTTTAAAGTGCAGGGTATATATGGGCAGAGTGTGATCAATCAGGAAATGTACAGTATGCAAACAGGTGTATGTATATACACTATACAACTATCTACACCAGGGGTCTGCAACTTTTACCATCAAGAGCCATTACAGTCGCTTTGGTGCATTTCTTAGATCACAAGTGCAATTCATGATACTACTTGTACAAATTCAACATCATGTAGTCACATGTGCACATCATGAAAGCAATTTCTCATTCTTTTGAACAAATTGCTATTGTACATATTGCAATTGATTATGTACAAGTGTATGCTGCTTTCTACATTTTCAATTGCTCATGTCATGTTGATAAAAATATAGTAGATGGTTCTCTGTTGAATAGTCGGACCCCTCAAAACATTTAGGCATTAGTTCCTTTCAAAAGTCATTACATGCAAAATTGTTGAACTATTTGTCAGAAACTGACAAGCATATTTTTATACATTTCTATTAGACCTTTTGTAAAAAGCCTGAATTGATGAATTGTGCAGGTGAATCATGACCTTCACTAATGAAGGGAATGTAAAGTGTTAGTTCAAAAAAAGAAAACTTGACTAAACATTTTGACCACTTTGTTCGTGAACGATGACAAAATGACTTTTCATTCTGATGACACTAATATGTTCATTGACATGAATATTTACTTTTGAGATTTTAAGGGAATTACGAGCTTAAACAACATATCCATTTTAGTAATGCTGTTTGTACAAATTGTTTTGAGAAATGCACTTACTATTTTGCACATGTTAGGGATGATGTGAAAAACACACCAAAGCGACTGAGAAAAACTGTAAACTATTAGACCCTTAAATAGAATGACACAGCTTTTATATATATTAGTCACAAACTCCTTCTGTGCTCTTCTCAGAACAGATGTTAATTTATTGTTTATTTCCAAAATATAAATATTCTCAAAGCTACGGAGACACTGCAGAGGGGCTGAAGAGCCGCAGGTTGCAGCCCCCTGATGTACATACAGTATTATATATATATAATATTCTGTAATGTACAGTATAGTGTAAGCAGTTGTATGGTGTAAACATTTTGAGCTTCTAAGGTGCAGGAAATAAACAGTAGCATGCAAATTAAAAGGCCATTGACTTCCAAAAAGTGACAGGTTTTATTGCAATATACCCAGTGTCCAACATCAAGTGGCATTTTGCCTATTTTTTAAATAGGCTTCCGCCTGCTGGAACGCCAACTCGTCCCTCCTCAGTGCTCTTTCCTCAGCTTGGTGGTCGATCATCAACTGCATGTATCGATCACGCTGCTCTTGTCCACGTTGCAGGACGGCCCTGTTTTCATCGTCCATGGTCCTCAGTGCCTCAAGGAAGTCTGTATCCCTTTTCCTCTTTTCCCCGAAATCGAAACAGACATCACAAAATGTACATTTCGTACTTAATTTCAAGTATTTATTGATGTTTTCATGGTCAAATATATGCTTTGCATTGGTCAAGGTAGAGAGATTTTCAACCAGTAGTTGAGTAGCTAGGTAACTTTGTGAGCTATATCAATTGGAGTTATTTAGCAAATCTTGTCTTTACACATGACGAGATACACTGTACATGTTGTAAGCCTATCTGTGTAGGGTTATGGTTTTCTATAGTCACCAGAAACAAACCACAAAAACAACACATTAGAAACCCATTTAAGTTGCACACACCCTCAAACCCATTAAGATTACGAATCATAGTACAAGAATATTATAATCTTTAAACAGACAACATGGCTTTGTACCTCGGCTTTTGTGCATTTCCAAAAAAGACTTGGGATGAGGGCTACTGGTGCTCGCAGGAGAAATCGTGCTGAACTCCGTCGCCTGCAGGACATTGTGGGCAGCGGATTTATCTGAAAAATACGATGAGAAAAGTTAATTCTATCAACTACTTGCTAAAACTAAAGTTTAAGAGAATATTATATTGAAGTGAAATTATTTACCTTCAACCGACTGGTCCTCTGATTTTTTGGATAGCTTCCAACATTGCATGTGCCGAATCTTTTGTTAGCGCTCTCCCAAAAAAGGAAGGCCTGTGCCCCAATAACGCATCCATGCGGCTAAACCATTTGTTTGTCTGCTGGTCAGAACCACTCGTGTTGTTATGGTCCTTTATTTTTTGTAGTCCTGCTTTAATTTCTTCAGCTTCTCTCTGCACTGTTTTCGTGTGTGAACAATGCCCAGCGCGCACAATCGACTTGATATTTTCAGATACACTTTCTCATTACGGATCGCCGTTTCCAGCTCCCGCTGTATATCATCGTCAGCATAAATGCTCAGTAAAGCCTGAACCTCATCGTCGGTCCATCTGTCGTATTTCTTAAATTCCATTTGAATGATTTTGAATTCTCGCTAATAGTAAAACTGTTACTGTTTACATGGTAGTGGAATTTTAAAAATGGTGGTTGCAATGAAAAATTCAGCGTGGATTCAACCAATCGAAATGCTACATTCACCAACCAATCAGCATGTTCTGTGCCAAAGTCCAACCCACTAAAGCTCAGGAACTTTCAAAAGTACTACCCTCCGAGGAGGTACTTCTTATGGGGTAAAAATCTACCTCAAACATTTTTTTTGTTCCTGGGCCGCTTTGCGCGTTTCGACCAAAGTACCACCCCAAAGTCCCTAGTTCCTGGGGAAAGTTCCTGCGGTGGAAAAGGGCCAAGAGAAAAATAGATACTTTGACTGTGAATACATACATTTTTGGATATTTTAGCTGAAGGAACGATTTGTTTATAATACACCCACGTCACATTATTACGTGGCTTTTTATTCTTGTCATAGCTATTTTAAATCAGATATTTTAGCTAAATTCTTTAAATGCTTTTTTTACATATTGGACATGTATATGCAGAGTAAAATCTGAACTTGAGCAGTGATTCTTATCCATTTAAAAAATATTTTTTAGCCAAAACGTCCCGCCGGCAGGAAACTGATCCTTAACCTTTTCATCACTAGCCGTTTTTTCTAGTGTTGAAAGAAATAAAACATGCCCAAATCTAATGGAGTATATCTCCAAAACTACAAGGGCTATAAACATACTCTTGGTATCAAAATGAAGGAAACACGTGGGATTTATGCTGAAGTGAAAGTTTTAATGTGGGTACTAGTGTGTCAGAGTACATTAAAGTAGAAGACAGAATACATTTATGGAAATTTCAACTCTGCCTAAAAAAAAAAGTTACATAGATAATAATATATGAAGGTCATGGATCAGCAGCTCTAAAACAGTTTGGAAACATACTACTATGTCTGGTGAGTACATGTTTGAAATTTGATGTCATTACTGTGAAGCAAACCAAAGTTCTAGTGGTTTTATTTGATAGAATGCTAGGCGGACTTTGAAATTTGGAAGTTTGGACATATTTGGGCCCCATCAGTGCCATTTGACTCAGGTACCAGAGAGCAAAATTAATTTTAATTTAACTAAATGTGTACATTTAATCAAAAACCATCTGTTTTTACTTAGTTTCACATTTTAACCCAGACCTCTATCTATGTCCCCACTAAAATAAACCATTCTATGGTAAAGTTTTGGATATATAAAATATATAGCAGTATATAACGTAACAGGTTTCTCGATGTTTACAATATGTAATTAACCGATGTATGTGACGTGCGCGAAAATGTCAATTATTTTAATTTTCAAGTCGTCAAGCATTTGCTTAGAGGAGCCCATGTATGTTGACACAGGTAGAACATCCTTCTCAGTCGGACAGATTAGAGCAGTGGTTCTCAAACCTCTCCTGGGGACCCCCAGTCATGCCATATATTAGATGTATCCCAAAGCTAACACTCCTGAATCAACTTTTCCACTAATCATCAAGCCCTTCCCTGCTTGAATCAGTTGAGCTAGTTTAGGGCTACAACACTGTGAGATGGCCGGGTGTCCCCCAGGAGAGGTTTGAGGACCACTGGTTTATAAGGTATGGAGTTACTGTTACAGAGTAATAGTTAAACGATGCAATTGACTTCACCTGACTAACTGAAACCCTAAAAAGTGAAATCAACACTTCTGGGTCTTTCAGAGACACTGTTTCAGTTGCATTTTGGGAATGTCAAAAGTGTAATGGTGATCATATGTTCTTAATAATGCAACCATAATTTGTTGTTTGCTAGGCAGCTCTTATATTCCAAAGTTACTCACAATATTACTGAAATATTATTATAAATTATTTAGTACTTATGGCTAGGTACTTTTTAAGACACATAGCAAGTTTAATTTTGGAATAGGCCCAAAGAGACAAGTGGTATGTCTACCCTTTTTCATAATATTTAGAGGGGGACGGTGTTGCAACTTTTAAAGATAAGAAGAAATTCAAGTGAAAATATTTTGCATTGGTGTGGGACACCCTGAGCAGTCCCCTGCCCCCCACCCCAATACCCTAGTCTCTTGTTGATGCGAACGCCATTGCTGCAGGAGAACTAACAGTAGGATAGTCTTGGGCAACACAAAGCAAAGTTCAGCTGAAACATAGAGATTCCATTTCCAATGCATTCTGCCCAGGGGAGCGTGTTGAACGAGTTATACACAATGCTTTAAATCACCTTTCTCCTCCATTCCAATCCAGGGAGAGTTCAGTAGAACTGCAGAATGTACAGGTTTCTCATTACTTCCATACCGTGACCTTCCTTCCCATTTTCTTGTATTTCATAGTATGAAAAGTTGGATAGATAGCACTTTCCATTTCAATACGTTATTTTAATTCAGTCTGATCATTATAAGGAGATCTTGAAGTGAAAATGAAACCTCCTCAGACACCTGCTTAATGCAGCACAATAATATACAGCCAATGGAGTCAATTCCAGATACAAAGATATTGCTGGCTTCCCAGACTCCTTGCTATGAAACACCCACAAACATTGTTTTTACCTGCAAAGAGTTATGTTATGTGAGACAACATTTCTTCGAGTGCAAACACATTTCGGATATCTGATTATTTCCAGAAACCAACGGGATGGGCCAAGGCCAGAACACAACTGGATAACGTGGTTTAAAATGTGTCTTTGGGTTTGCTATTTTGATTGGTATGAATTGAATGAGACAACCCAAATGCTAATTATTTTGTACAAAACATAATCCCTGCAAAGTACTACATTGATGGCGGAGTTGGCTTTAAAATATTTTGCTAACAACTGAGAAGCTATAAAATATATTTTTTCGAGTGTTTCGCTAGCATGTCACAATGACATGAAAAAAAACATGCAGGTTAGGTTCTCCAGTCAGCACTGGCTTAGATCTGGAGTTGGTCCACGGGCGCAGTAAATGGCTGCCCACTGCTCCCTTGAGGGATGGGTTAAATGCAGAGAATTTTGCTACATGTATGTGTATGTGACAATAAAGTACCTTTACCTTTATGATTTTCTGTAATCCCTGGATGCACCAAAGGCAAAATGACCTTACTGCTAAAAGTCCAAGGAGTCAGGCAGGTGGGTTTGGTTTTGGAAAGCCATGACAAGAATGCAAAAAATACTGCAAGGAGCCAAGTGTACAGCAACAATTTCAACATTTTTTTTTTACATTGACAAAAGGTGTTTGCCAATCTCTAAATCACAATTTAACTAAAGCCTTCATGAAACCACATAATTTCATTTCAAGGATAATTAAAAGCTAAGCAGTGCAGCTGTGAGAATCAACGTAAAAATTGTGAGAATTGTTTGTTTGTTTTACAGATTGAGGGAATAAAACGGGTAGTTGTGCAGCTGAGATCAACACTACACAGCTTAGGATGGTGCTACAGTAAATGCTGTTTGTCTGCAGTATTTGTGATTGACAGATATCGGTATATCACCTCATGCCCCCATGTATGTATATAACCTGGCTGAATATTTGCATTTAAATGCATCAATGTGGTGAGTGTGCACACATTAACTAAATGACATATAATTGAGGAATTTTAATCACTTCTCACTGGATGACACAGTAATAGATAATAAATAATTTACATTGATAATGTTTGTGCCACTGATAGATTGTATCATTGCATGTATCAATGCAGAAATCACATTAGCTTTCAGAAGTCTATAAGTAAATGGGTCTCTTGTAGAAATGCTATGTCGGTTTTATTCTTTTTTAAGTGGGAGAAAACACGAGACCTCTTATTTGGATTGTTCATTGCTTTCACATTCCAAGATATGAATTTAATATTAGAAGCCCCCCCCCCCCACTTTGCTGTGGTCAGCCATTTAATGTTTCTCAATTCAGAGTTTTGTAAAGTAATCCCAACAGAGATAAATTTGGGCAATATGGCATCATCAATTATCGAAAAAGCATCCAAAAACCAGATAGTATATAGTACAAACACACATATAATTACAAAAATCAACCACATAGAATAATCTACAAAGAACAAAAAAAAATTGACAATAAGAGACATAAAAAGCCCCCCCATACCCAAGATCTCTGTTCATGGTGCGACAGAGAAAGCAGGTGACCGCTGACATAGACTCAGTGAAAGCAAGACCACTTGTGCATTAAAGAGGTTCCACTTAAGAAACTGGCAAACTCCCACCTTTAATTGTGCCAAATAATAATATATGTAATAGCAACATACAAAAATCTATAACCCATTACTCAGAAAATAACTGAGGATACATAAAAATACAGCCTAGTGACCTGGCCTTATATTCAAAATGAGTCCCTTAGTGCATCAAACTATCAAAGGGAGCTTCACCCAGATCGATTAAGGCTTATTAATAAACGATTTTAGTACTAGTAATTTATTAATAAACAAAGGCATCAACAAATCATGCCAGAATAGGCTATATTGGAAGTGAATGAGAAACAATAAGTAGAAAAACAATAATAGCTACTGTAAATTGCATACAGATAAACCAACCAGGGTGGTTGTTAGTTTTGTTTCAAGGATATTGTTAGATTTCTTGTCACAAAATGCAGATTTAACTCCATAGTTGGCCTACTCATTTATTTTTTATTTTCTATTCATCATTTGGAACCATATATAAACAACATGAAAGTCCTGTTAAAGAGAATTCTAGCTGGAATGTGTTACTGGATTGGTTCCTATGTCAATCCTATACAAAAACCAAACTATGCATAACATAGCTTTTTGAAACAGCTTTAAACTCACATGAGTCCTAAAAGATCCTATTATGATAGAAAATTTACTAGGGTTGTAGGTCTTTGTTTCAGAGAAAAATTAAATGTAAAGTTCTTCAATCGATCTGATATTGGCTACATTGGTATAAGTGCAAGCAGCATCAAGTCATATTATTCAGTTAGCCTGATATCCTATTTGAACTAGGTATTGGATTAACAAAACATTGGCCCCATTAATAATCTAGGTAGATTTATGGTAATATAAAGTGGCAGTGCAAAATTACACTAGGTGGCTTAGTGATCAAGGCTGTGGACAAGGGAGTGTGCAAAACATACAATGACAGTTGTGCGGGTGCGAGTGTGCAAAATGCGGAGAACTGGAAGGAGGCGGCAAAAGGATGTGCGGGCTTATGTGACAATCAGGGAGATATACCTGCTTGAATGCAGATTGAGGGAGGGTGTTGCTATGGAGATGAATGACCTTAGGTAAAGTGGGGTTTTGCGTAGTAGACACTTGTTAATAAGATGAAACCAGTGTGTTTGTCGCCGGGTGTGTAGTAAAGGCCATCCGATTAGATTGTAGAGGTTGCAGTGATGGGTATTATATGGAGCTTGGTGACAAAACGGATGCTGTGGTACACAACATCTAATTTTCTGAGGAGAGAGTTTGATGCGGATCTGTAAATTACATCCCTGAAGTCTAGTATTGGGAGGATGGTCATTTTCACAATGACATGTTTGGCAGGAAGCGTGAAGGAGGCTTTATTACAGAATAGGAAGCCAATCCTGGATTTAAATTTTGGAGAGTGGAGCTGGTTGATGTGGGTCTGGAAGGAAAGTGAAGAGTCTAACCAGTCCCCTAGGTATAGCTCACCTATCTGAATAAAGACATCTTCTTCACACATTTCTTTTTACTTTCTCCCATCTGTTGTTGTCATTTACACAAGACAACTTAGTAGCCACAGTGAGCTAGGTTTGCTATCCGCTGAAAACCCTAGTCTGACTTCAAAGTGCGACATCACTTTGACAAGAGCTGCATCACTTCTAGCCCTGACTGGATTGACTGGCACGAGCACAGTGCACACTGTTTCTCACGCATGCTGGCACAACAAGCTCAATAAACAAAAAAAAACGATGTGTAATACACTTACAAATATTAACCGAAATGAGAGCTATTTTTGCTGGGTGGCAATAGGAAGATGCTTTCCCCTGTGGAAACTGTACACGCGTTCACAAGACACTTCTGTTGTTTAATACGTCCAGACCTTGTGGTCTGAATGCATGTAAAATGAGTGAACTAACCCATAAAATGAACCTTGGGTTCATAGTTCAAACCAGCAGGTTGTTAAGTTTGAAGTTTACAGAGGTATGTAGAGCTGTGTATAGAAGTGTGTAGAGCCTGGCACATACATTCCCTATTTTGTAGTTTCACTCTGTTATACATGTTGGGTTTTTCTCTGATGATACAAGGACATGAACATAGACTTACAGTCACAGTCTCTCTGCCCTTCTCTCAAGTAACAATTTTACTCTCTTCTTTCCTCTGTTAAATACAAAACCAATCCTTTCTTCATTCAGCTGCCATGTCGTTCATCTAGCATGGGAATAGTAGGTGTTCTGGAGTAAAACAGCTGCCATATTCTGTGCTGATTAAAAAAACATAGAAACCCACTTTCCCACACTGCCGATCTGGCAATGCATCATTTAAACCCTGAGTCAACAACGAAAACCTTGCCAACAGCACTGCTTCCAGAGCAGAGACAATGTTACCACAAAAGACAGGATCAAAGACACTTAAAATCTTTGGATCGTTTTATTTTTATAAAATCCCCAAATCATGTGATAAGTATACACTCACCTAAAAGATTATTAGGAACACCCGTTTAATTTCCTCTTAATGCAATGACCTACTCAACCAATCACATGGAAGTTGCTTCAATGCATTTAGGGGTGTGGTCCTGGTCAAGACAATCTCTTGAACTCCAAACTGAATGTCAGAATGGGAAAGAAAGGTGATTTAAGCAATTTTGAGCGTGGCATGGTTGTTGGTGCCAGATTGGCCGGTCTGAGTATTTCACAATCTGCTCAGTTACTGGGATTTTCAGGGACAACCATTTCTAGGGTTTACAAAGAATGGTGTGAAAAGGGAAAAACATCCAGTATGCGGCAGTCCTGTGGGCAAAAATGCCTTGTTGATGCTAGAGGTCAAAGGAGAATGGGCTGACTGCTTCAAACTGATAGAAGGGCAACTTTGACTGAAACAACCAGTCGTTACAACCAAGGTATGCAGCAAAGCATTTGTGAAGCCACAACACGCACAACCTTGAGGCGGATGGGCTAAAACAGCAGAAGACCACACCGGGTACAACTCATCTCCACTACAAATAGGAAAATGAGGCTACAATTGGCAAGAAACCATTAAAATTGGACAGTTGAAGACTGGAAAAATGTTGCCTGGTCTGATGAGTCTCGATTTCTTTTGAGATATTCAGATGGTAGAGTCAGACTTTGTGGTAAACAGAATGAGAACATGGATCCATCATGCCTTGTTACCACTGTGCAGGCTGGTGGCGGTGGTGTAATGGTGTGGGGGATGTTTTCTTGGCACACTTTAGGCCCCTTAGTGCCAATTGGGCATCGTTTAAATGCCACGGCCTACCTGAGCATTGTTTCTGACCATGTCCATCCCTTTATGGCCACCACGTACCCATCCTCTGACGGCTACTTCCAGCAGGATAATGCACCATGTCACAAAGCTTGAATCATTTCAAATTGGTTTCTTGAACATGACAATGAGTTTACTGTACTAAAATGGCCCCCACAGTCACCAGATCTCAACCCAATAGAGCATCTTTGGGATGTGGTGGAACGGGAGCTTTGTGCCCTGGGTGTGCATCCCACAAATATCCATCAACTTGAAGATGCAGAACAAACACACAGAAAACACTAATACAGACCAGAGCACACAGCAACATACTCATGTTATCATACTTATACTGGGGGACAAAACACTATCCTATCAATATGGGCCAACATTTCTAAAGAATGCTTTCAGCACCTTGTTGAATCAATGCCACGTAGAATTAAGGCAGTTTTGAAGGCGAAAGGGGGTCAAACACAGTATAAGTATGGTGTTCTTAATAATCCTTTAGGTGAGTGTAAATCCTGTTTACCACTTTTTAACATCACCTTTTCTTTTAATAACACTTATTAAGCGTGTGGGCACTGAAGACACCAGTTGGTTAAGTTTAGCCAAGGTAACATGCATATCTGTGAGGGCACATTAATGCAGAAAGATTTGTACACAATTTGGAGCGACATATGCTGCCATTCAGACGTCATCTTTTTCCAGGGACGTCCCTGTATTTTCCAGCGAGACAATGCCAAATCACAATCTGCCCAGATTACAAGTGTATGGTTGCATAAGCAGAGAGTGTGGGTGCTAGCATGGCCTGCCTGCAGTCCGGACCTGTCTCCAATTGAGAATGTGTGGCACATTATAGGCAAATATGATATTATAGGCCCCATACAGTTGCGCAACTGAGGACATGCATTATGGATGAATGGGGGAAAATTCGGCTTGCTAAACTAAATTTAAACAACTGGTTTCTTCAGTGCCCAAAAGCTTTTTTGCATTTTCCCTACTGTCCCAAACTTTCAGAATTGAGGTTGTACATGGAGGAGGTAGACTGTACATTTGATAACATGGCTTGAACCCAAAGTTTAAGCTCTGGCAAAATCAATTTGCCAGGTATTAAATGGAGAAACCTCACCTATCCACTTCTTTAAATTACATATGTGTTTGTACATTATGCTTTGTGCAGCGTTTGGAGTTTCCATTTTCATCCTATGATGCATTCAGTCAACACATTATCATGTTCCACAGAGCACGTTCACCTTCCTTCCTGAGAAAAATTTTAAGCAGGAAAAAGAATAAGAATTCACCTGTAGAAGGTCATCACTCAGCACCTCGGTTTTCTCAGCTCTGTGAAGGGAAAGAAATACAATTATGTAAAATTACAAGAAATTTGCTATTCCTGAGATCTTTTTTTAACCATCACAAGTCATTGAATAGCTTTTATTGGTATCTTAGATTATAACAAGTTTCTGTTCTTATCTCTGGCTTATAACATTGCATTTAAAAATAAATATTAATATTTTTCCAAACTTAAATCCTAGGAACTAGTGGTATGTTTCCATTCAGTGCACAATTCAGTTCTATTGCGTTGCAACATTGTTTTACTTTGATGTTGGTTCACATTTTAGTATTATGGTTGGGTTGTCCTTAATATTTTTGGTATGTTGATCATAAATGTAATCTGTAATAAATGATCAGGTTAAGTTCCGATCAATTCCATTGTGACTAATAAAAGCATCTTGTTATCAATTAGGTACCTTTAAATGTTTAGGGTAAAAATGTGATTTTAGCCAGTAGATGTCATTATTAGGATAAAAGGGTTCCTGAAAATTGGGTACAATGTCATATATTGTTGCCATAACGTGTTGCAATGTTGCGATTTGTTCCCCAGTCATGAAAACCACCCAATTTAAATGTGGAATTTCATGGCTAATTGCAGTAAAAGGGGGATTCTACTAAGTGTCTGCACATATCAATATCCGATGAGCAGAGTTGTATTACACACATTAGACTCTGCCAGCAGGGGCTCAAATATGTGATTTGATATGTGTGTGTTGTTCCTATTGTTTTTAATGCATTACTGATTATTTGGATGGGAGAATGGGAAAAGGTAGTGCTTAAACATGGAAATGTAACGCAACAAATCAGAAACATCGGAAGAGATTTAGCCTGGGTTTTGAATTTCCATACTGGCTGTTTAAGGCAGGCCGAATATAGCAATGTGTAGAGCATATGGACACAGAATTAAAGTTAAGCAACTGACCAAGTTACACATGATTTTAGCTCTGTTGAACTTTGCACATATAAACATAATTTTACACTTTACATTTTACAAAATTCCCAGATGGCATCTTTAAGGTCAGGGTTAAGGTTAGGCATTGCAATACTGAGATTAAGGTTATAAACTAGAAATTACCAAATTGCCTGTCTACAGAAATTTTAAAATAGTACACAACAACAACCAAAAAATATCTCGCCCCTCGATGGAATTTAACTTGCATCAATCGGGGTGAAACTCTGAGTAAAATACTTAAAAAGTGAACTATTGTGGTTCCAGTGAGTTACTTCCAACCACACTTCCCTATGAAAACAATTACATTAAAAGTACAATTTAAAAATCACCACAGTATTTGGGTTTTTACTAGTCAGACTTGACATTGCCCTGTGTGCTTGTCTAGGCAGAAAGCAATTATGCATTTCTAAAATATTTAATATTTTAATAGTTTTTTGTTTTAAACCACTGATTTGTGTATCTTAACAGCAAGTATAGATTCATACATGTTTATTTCCTGCCTGCGAATATGGTTGATAATTAGTTAAACTAACTTTTTGGCTGTTTCTAGGGTCTTCTCATAGCACAAATAAAGTCTGAGGACAATTAAATTATAGGTTATGAGCATTCAGATCAAATGAGACAGACCATGAATGGCTACTGTAGTCAGAGGATGATGGACTTGACAGCAACAAATGCCTGCCACTTCTTCAACTCCTAGTTTTACTTTTTTGCAAAGTGCTAAGATTCTTTTAGTAATATAAAGTGTTAAAGAAGCTAACCATCTTTATTATTACCATCATCATTGCTACTACTGTATGTCAGGGAAATACTATGATACTGGTGCAAATACTATGAGAGTTCTCTGCCATGGGAGTGACAAAAAAGAAAGTACCATGACAATTGTTAGTACTACCATTTAGGGCTGGGCAATATATCGATATTATATTGATGTTATGATATTAGACTGATTATCGTCTTAGATTTTGGATATCGTAATATTGTGATATGACAAAAGTGTTACCTTTTTCAGGTTTTAAAGGCTGGATTACAGTAAAGTGATGTAATTTTCTGAACCAGACTGTTCTAGGTTTTCAATTATTTGCCTTTACCCCACTTTATTATATACACATCAATTATGATTATTTATCAAAAATCTCATTGTGTAAATATTTCTTTGTAAGCACCAATTGTCAACCCTACAATATCGCCGCAATATCGATATTGAACTTTTGGTACTACTTACTCACCACATCCAATATGATTGAGCATTATTCTTTTACTATAATAGATTTGAATATTAAATTGACAGAGATAGGTAAATGTTCCAAAATAATATGTGTCTTGCACACCTCTTTGACAAAAAAAGTGCAATTCTTCACTTGTTAATTTTAATAAAGAAAATTCCCTTTTATTCTCTACATATCTGTACACATTTTCCAAACTTTAAAAATAATTAAATATCAAGATAAATTTTGTAGCTTTAATGACTAAAGATATATATCTCGATATTTATTTCGGGCCATATCGCCCAGCCCTACTACCATTGTTATATAATTAGCTACATTAATTTTGAAATGTGGTCAATGCTTTAGCCACTTACAGGAGGAACCATGGGTTGCCAAAAAAAACAATGTTTTGGTTACTGAACCAATGTTAAACATTTTTAATCAGCCATAATAATAAATTTCCTTTGTGTCACGAAAAAACATTAACTTCAGTACATTTCATTGAGATAATAACGTATTACACAATGAATACAAACTTAGAGGCCAGAGAAAAATGTGAAAAAATATATATTTTAAATATATTGTTCAACGGTTAATCAAATCAAGTTAATTTGTTGAGCTGCAACACACAGAACATCATCACTACAGCCTCAGCATCATGATGTAACGAGCAGCTTGAAACTTCATTTCTCACAAAACCTTGTTTTTTTATGTGATACATTCTCCTTTGCATCTGTGGGTTTTAGGCTTGAATGATTAATCTATTTCATATCGAAATCGCAATTTATGATTGTGCGATTAGCAAATCGCAAAGGCTGCGATGTTTTGGCGCATCTGGTCCAGGTTAACTGTCCTGCAAATGGTTTTACAAATTCATATAGTCCTCCTTGTTATAAAGTCAAGCTCACCAATCAGAAGTGGGCCAATGTGACTGCGGAAATGCACAACAATAACAAACATGAAAGCCAAGAAAAACATGACATGGTGGTGAGGGAAACTGTCATCCGCTGAGTTGATTCTAGTACAGAGAAAAAGCAGCACTTAGTGTAGCAGTAGTAGACATTAACATTTTGTTAATGTTTGACAAATTATTTACATTTGCTTGTCACTTAGATAATGTCATTATGACACCATTATTGTTATTGAGCTTGTTGTGCCTGCATGAGCAATAAACAACATGCACTGTCCTCTTGCCAGTCAATCCAGTCAGGGCGAGAAATGAAGATCTTGTAAAATAGACGTTACACTTTGAATTCAGTCTAGGCTTTTCAGAGGATAGCGAAACTCAGCTAGCTGTGGCTAGTAAATTGTCTTGTGTAGATGACAACAATAGATGGGAGAAAGTAAAAAAACTGTCAAATTCTGCCTAACATACCCAAAGTTAATCAAGCAAAAACATTTGGCTGATATTTCTGAAAATAAAATACTTTTTCTGAATTTTTTGGAAATGTAAAATGTATTTAGAATAAATGTACACATTGAATATGGCACAAGATGAAATAAAGAAAATGAATCATTAATTTCTGTTTTCGATATTTTTACATCTTATTTGAAAGACAACTATAAAGCCATATATTAAGATAGTGTCCTGGAAACATATGTTGTCATGTCCCCCAGGATGAATTTTTGAATGATAGAGTCAACAGCCAAGGAGCTATAGACTATTTTGTAAGAAGACCCCAAGTGTCCTTCACGATTGTGCCAAGATGTATTATTAATTAATTAACTAATTCATAATTTTCATACGAATAACTATAAAAACATGATATGGTTTCCTTTCTTGCAAAACATACATTCATAAAAATGGCATGATATGGTTTAAACACTTATTGTTATTTTATAAAACACAACTAAATCTAAAATGGAAATAACCACTTTATACATTGACCGATTTTCTCCACATTTCTCTGCGTGTGATGCAATGCGATGTAACACTAAAAGTGATGTAATTGTCGAATTTCTGAGTGTAGAAAGATAAGTCAGATGTCTGCAAACATCTAGATAGCCTGGGAATTCGGAATCAGATAGAATTCCGCGGCTGGAACACTGCTTTGAAGGTGAAAGTTCAGAAATAGTTTGTGATAGTTGTAGTGATAGATTGTCAACAATGCGGTTTGCGGTAAGGTTGGACTGAGTTTATTGTGTTCACATAAATGGATTATACCAACGAAATCAATGCTCCATTTCATTGCTGGGACCTATTGGATAATGAATCAGAGAAAGATAGCTGACTGTAAGTACATATTATTTTGTCATATGTGGATGTATTAGCAGAGTCTTGGATGTATTAGCTGAACAGACAGGCTTGTTTACATACACCCCTAGTGAAACAGTCCTTTTTGATTTTCTATCATAATATTTTACTGTTGACCATGATTGATATTTTCTTTACTGTTTCTATTTGTTTTATAGGTCACTGTTAAGATATGAACTCCATTTACCTGATCATTTTATTTTAATTAGGGAGTTCCCAAAACTTGTGAACTCAACAAGTAACTGAAAAGTACTCGTAAAAGTAACTTTACCCAACACTGTATGAGATTAAAGCTGTTTTAAGAATCTATTTTATGCACTTTTTGGCTTTTGTGTAGGATTCTTATAGGAAACAATCCAGCAAGACATTCTGCGAGAATTCTCTTAACAGGACTTTCATATATATGGTTGATATGGTTCCAAATTATGAATAGAAAATCCAAAATAAATTAGTGGGGCAACTATGGAATTAAATCTGCCTAGTTGTGACGAGAAATCTAACAATATCAAAACAACATTATTGCAACAGAACAAGATTCTATACAAAAAAAGTTTAAGACCTAATCATTGAACAACTACCGTACATTTGTTTTAGAATAGATTGTTCTACACAGTGTTGAGAGTAAACAGGGTTCAGATGACAGTGCCAACCTAAGAAAGTTGTTATAATCGTACACAGCACATATTAGTTTTGCATTCTAATGCACATTTGTAGTTATTAATTATATACATTTATTATTTGAAATGCATGCAATAAGTATCATGTGATAATGCTCCATCATGTTTTGAATTACACAGTAAATATTGAACTGAAACTTGACTTTAAAAAAAGTAAATCGCCATATCTTTCAGAAAAATCAAAATTACAGGTAGATTTTTCTTAAATCGTTCAGCCGTAATAGGTCTTTTGTTTCAAAGGTTGGCTTTCTCTAGGTAAATGTCACCACATAACAGCTATTTATTTATTGGTAGCTATCAGCAGACCAATGGCAAGTGAGAAATGTCAAGTAGCTGATGTCCCATACAGTAACCCGTGCTGCGAAACTAGGAGCATTAGAGATGATCGGTGGCTAGCAACCAGTGTTGGTGAAACATTATCTAGTTACTGCAAAAAAAAAAAAGGTAAATAGTATACCAATTAAACTACTTTTATATTTCTTGCTTAAAATGCTTTTTGGTTTGTCTAGGTATGGTGTGTAGTATCATCAAGCCTAATTTGACTATAATATATATGTATTGTTCTTTCCAGGTACTAAAATAATTTGAATGAAGTGTAGTGGTTTGATCCGTTTATTCCTTCAAGTAATTGTTTCTTTTAAAAGATCAACAGTGAAATAGCTATTGTCTTGTTGTAATGAAATACAAGAATTGCTTGTTATTTGGTTTCTTGAAAGAGAAGTGGATGGTTACTACGGTCTCTGGGCATGATCCAATTGAGCCATTTAATCATAGGCTTTATCTGTTGAATATGTGAATGTTTGTTTATAGAACCAATTTTATCTACTGTTTTAGCTACTGTAATTAATGGACAACAAAGGCACGCATTCTGAGCAAATGTTTCCTGACATATCTTACGATCATGCCAGATTTTCAGTTTGGCGAGTGAAACTCAGATGGCCATCATGCCAGATCTTTTATTCCATGACTATTGTGGTAAAAACATTTCCTCACCAATGTGGCAGATAGCCATCTGAGTTTCACTCGCCAAACTGAAAATCTACCCGGATTTGGTTCTTGGCCAGTGTTAATTCAGACCCTTTTTGCATGACTCAGATCTGCTTAAATAGTGTGCAATGCTGTTATTGTTTTAGGAACAAGGTAGTAGTAGTACCATGGTCTGGTGGTAAAAACCCAAATACCATAGAAGTACCAAGGTAAATTTTGTGTAACAAACATTCCCACAGAGTTAAAGTCAACTTCCTGTTCTGTGTGAGTGGGGGATGGCTGTCTCCCAAGGAACAGTCTCCTTCGATAGAATTGTACTCCTTGTACTACCTACTGCCAAAGATGAAGCACGTGACGCAGGGTACAGACAGCGGAATGTAATGTCTACCCAGATAATCAACTTGCAGTGAAAAGAGTACAAACCATAAGTTCAGTAAAGATTGTCACTCCACTTCCAGATTTCTGAGCCTATACTCGTACAGGTAAAACGACTAAGGTGTCTTACTGTTTAGGGACCATTGTCCCAAAAGCTAATGTTGGAATGTATTTCTCTCAACAATTCTGCGCTTCAGCAACAACAGACTTCCAGCCATACAGTGAATGGTCCACTTTGAGGAAACTCTCCCCAGACTACAAAAACATCAGCAGATCTACCTAACCCATGTGCACACACTCACACATGCCCCAACAGTCTGCATATCTGTGCCTTAGGCTGTTTCCAGGGATATATGCCTCAGAACTCACACTGTTCTCCTAATTCTAGCTGGTTTGTTATGGCAACTGCAGTGCTGGGAGATGGCTGTTGATGTCTAAAACATATAATACACAAGGAGTAGGCCACCCAGTGTTTGATTACCACAGGTAATGCAGAAGTTTGTCCAAACTCTGCGCTAAACCTAGCTATTTAGTTAATTGACAGTGATTGCCTACAATCAACACACGTGTCCTTCCAGAACAAATCACTTCTGGGTTGCTTAGCCTTGTAATTCACAGTACTGAAGTCTGTTGTGGGATGAGCTAAGAACAAAGAACAATCCTATCCACCTTTGGTTTCAATGTTTATTTGGCATGTGAATATATTCTTAAGATGTTAAGAGAAACTAATTCAGCAATGTAGTATCAGAACATGATTCTGTGGTCAGTAAAACAAAAAGCAATATGTGCCATAGACTAGTAAGAAAGAAGAATGTGAGATGTGTGTGTGCGTGTGCGTGTGCGTGTGCGTGTGCGTGTGTGTGTGTGTGTGTGTGTGTCCATGTTTATGTATAGATGAGGGTCCCTGATGGCCCCACATCATAAAAAAACCTGACAGATTTCACTTTGTGCGGCCATTTCCCAGGTCCCCATTACGGGAATTGCAATTTATGGCTCAGCAGTTAGGTTTAGGGAAAAACATACTATTGGGCATAGTGTTAGAATTGGGGTTACTATTAGGTTTAGACATTACCGATTAGGTTTAGGGTTAGGCAGTATTCAAAGGCTAAGTTTAGACATGTTAGGGTATGGTTAAGGTTAGGGTAAAGGACAGGTTTACGGCTAGGAAATATCAAACATGTATTCTTAGGTCAGGATTAGTTCTCAAGTCCCCACGAAGATAGAACAACAGACTTGTGTGTGTGTGTGTGTGTGTGTGTGTGTTTGTTTGTCTAAGAAGGAATATGTGTCGGAGGGAGTAAAATAAGAATGCAATGGCCCGTGGGAGGAAGACTGCAAGGTGACCTGAACAGATCTCTTATAAATGGAAAGTTCAGGACTTTGTTAGTAGGTCCATAATTTCTACACCATCAGATACGCAATTTTAAAAGTTCAACCTTTTTAATTAGTAACATATTTTAGCAGATGTTCTGGGTGTGGCAATAATGTTGTCTCAGCTCCTTCCTACTGCATTCAGCGTTGTAACTGAGTTAAAAAATGAAAAAAACTATGAAAATCAAGTATGTGTAAACCAGTATAAAGAATTCAAATGGAATGTGACCAGTGGTTACCATTCAACATGTCCAGCAACCGAAACTCAATGTGTACGTGTGTGGTAAATGACAATGTTAAAGACAATTAGGTGCAGGTGAGACTGTGTATACATAAATAAATGGCTAGCTACTGTACTTTTAATGCTTCTTATAAAACAATCTGATAGATATGAAAATATATTTTGGGCTAGTCTGAGCCTTTCCACACATCGTAATCAACATTTTAATCATTGTTGGCACTTTCCAAATTAGTTAGAGTAACACAAGGAGAGCTAGACTTACAATGGTGAGTAGTGGTGATGAATCATAATGGGAATATCCTCCACTTCATTTACAGACAAAACTAGACTAATATTGCTAAATGTCAGTCTTGCCTGTTATTATTATTTATCTCAGACATGTATAGAAAGCAATTAAGATAACATGACGTGCACATTTCATGAAACAACCTTTAGTCTACATGTTGGGAAACAATTGTTTTGATCATATGGAAATTAAAAAAAATTGCTATGGGGCAATGCATGTTACAAAGAGAGTTTACAATGGGCTTCACAGTGTTACTTTGTCCATTTAGTCATTCATTTGCGGATGCAGTTGTGGAAACAAAAACAAAGTTGTATCACTGTATTCAAGTTGCCCTTTTCAGTAGAATCTGATCACGTATAAAAATTACAAGAGCAATAGTAGGGGTTGACATTCATTTTATTGGGCACTCATCCCAGAAGTTTCAATTAGTGTTTTTGACTTTCATGTCTGTAATTCCGGGAACAAGCAATACATATCATTGTCACATCAAAACAAGGAAATGTATGATAAAACAGTGTTTTAATTTGTATTCAGGGAGGAATTTTTGTGATGGCCTAAATTTCCTGGCCGATGGTTGCCATCTAGAAAAAATAGCCAACTCAATTGCTCTTATAAGTACCAATGCATTCAATGAAGTGCCATCACATTTAAAACATGGCCTAAACTAATATTTTGGTCACACTCTGGCACGTACACAAAAGTCACTCAGATTATTAAGACATTCATATTATATTATTATTAATATATTATTAATGAATATATTTGACAAAAGATTCTAAAATAATGTATGTATTCCCAGTTAAAAATAACATGGTATACTGCTGCATTATGTTTTTAATTTTGTGACCGAGATGTAAGATGTGACAAGTTTTATCTAACACTTTAAGGTTCCCATGATAACCGAGTCACCTTTTTGGGAGAATCTGTCACTTTCTATCTTTAATCAGACTATTCTTTTGAAGCAGTTGCATTTCAAACTCCTTAATAACATTCATGGATGTAAATAAAAAAAAAAAAATTTAGGAACATCTGATTAATTCTCACTATAAAGAAATATTAACTGGCGCAGCAATGCTAAACAATGGACAAACTGAGGGCTTTTTCACACCTATCTCATTTGGTCCATACTTTCGAACTTTTCAGTTTGGTTTGAACCTACGTAAGCCGAGAACGGCCATGGATTTTTTATTATTTTATGACTTATTGATTCGTTATATCGATTTAACAAAGATCGTTTTAATGGATTTTTTTTATTACTTATTAATTCGTTATATCGATATAACAAAGATCATTTTATAGATATAACGAATAAATTAATAATGTGCTCGTCTTGAATTCAAACTAATGCGCTGCAACGAACGGCTTCCGTAGTGCCACTGGCTGTAGCTGTAGCCTACCGGACTTCGGTAAAGTTAGACAGAAATTGGCAGATTGGCAGTTTGCGGTTCAATAGATCATTAGCGAAACATTTTCATTACACAATAAGCAGCTCTATCTAACCGTAGTAAGGTAGACAACAAGCTACAATACGGTTTTCATCCAAAAGAACCATCGAAATATGTGGATAAATGGAGTGCATCAATGTGAGCGTTCTGCTTTCAGCCGAACGTCTAGGCACTGTCTACAAAGTGCAAAATCGAAAGTTGATACAAACATACATTTTAATGGCTTCACTGTTATTGAGTCTATTGCTTCCAAAATCACTCCACACATCTAGGGCCTCCCTATCAACTTACTACAACTGCTAAATTTTGAAAAGATTGCTGACAAAGATTACGACGAGTATGATTTCTGCTGCAGTGTGTGGATTATGATAACACACACAACACGCACTACGCATAAATGAAGAGGGGAGAGCATGTTTGATTAGCAGGATCAGACTTTTCGGTAACTCTGAACAATAAAAGTTAAAAATTGCAAATTTAAATAGAATCTCATGGCCAATAGACCTGCGTTTCCAGAATGCAAGATAATAGTTTTTCTGCATTTTCATAAAAAAATTGCGTAACAAAAACGCAGAATACTGCTTTAACGAGACCTCTGATAAATATTGTTATACACATTAAGAGTGGTTTCAGGAACAGTAGGACAACATTAAATCCTTTCCATTGGCTCCCCAATGACCAGGTTGGACCTTTATGGGAAGTTAAGCAGCACAGAATGCAAATATAGATCATTTTAATTTCATCTTGAAAGATATTGCAATATCTTGGCATATTTTGTAGTATCAATTTGGGATTGTCTATCACTGATCTACAAAAGCAAATCATTATATTGATGTTGGGAAAAAATAAAATAATTACTGTGGATTCTTGCAAAGCAAAGGCCCTAGTTTAAATCTTTGCCATACTTATTATTATTATTATTATTATTCCACCACAAATTCCTCCCACAGTTTTTGAGTTAAAGAAATATAATCAAGTTTTATCTGGCCAGGTTGCTTGCTTCTATTCAGATTTTTGAAATCTGTTATACTTCTTGAAATATTTACATTTTAGTAAGTTTTAAAATTACTGTGCAATGCTGCAGAACATCAGGAACATTAGGAACATTAGCATCAATAATTCTGCTCTGGAGCTCCATTACTACTGGAGTCAGAAGAGAAGGAGCTTCTTCACCATTACTACTGGAGTCACAACAGGAGCTACTTCACCATTACTACTGGAGTCACAACAGAATGAGCTTCTTCTCCATTAGTACTGGAGTCAGAATAGAAAGAGCTTCTTCACCATTACTACTGGAGTCAGAATAGAAAGAGCTTCTTCACCATTACTACTGGAGTCAGAACAGAAGGAGCTTCTTCACCATTACTACTGGAGTCACAACAGAAGGAGCTTCTTCACCATTACTACTGGAGTCACAACAGAAGGAGCTTCTTCACCATTACTACTGGAGTCAGAATAGAAAGAGCTTCTTCACCATAGCTACTGGAGTCACAACAGAAAGAGCTTCTTTACCATTACTACTGGAGTCAGAACAGAAAGAGCTTCTTCACCATTACTACTGGAGTATCATTATGTTAACTTAATTTGCATGATTCGCCTTAATTAACACTAGGACAGTATGCATTGAACCTTACAAACTAGTGAGGCAAAACCAACTTTGTTTAACATGTTTAGGCAGTTGCAAAAATATAATTCATGAAATTCCACACACTCCACCCAGTTCTTCCATACACTCCACCCATTACTTCACCTAATTCACCCACTTCAACCCAGTTCTTCAACCACATCATCCCGACCCATCGTCCCGACCCATCGTCCCGACCCATCGTCCCGACCCATCGCCCCGACCCATCGCCCCGACCCATCGCCCCGACCCATCGCCCCGACCCATCGCCCCGACCCATCGCCCCGACCCATCGCCCCGACCCATCGTCCCGACCCATCGTCCCGACCCATCGTCCCGACCCATCATCCCCACATCACCCCCCCCACCAATCATCACTACCTATCATTCCCCATCATTCTTACCTATCAGCCAATCATAATCCCAACACATCATCCCCACCCATCATCCCACCCATCATCCCTACCCAATTACTTCACACACACTCCACACAGTTCTTCCACACACTCCACCCAGTTCTTCCACACACTCCACCCAGTTCTTCCACGCACTCCACCCAGTTCTTCCACGCACTCCACCCAGGTCTTCCACACACTCCACCCAGGTCTTCCACACACTCCACCCAGGTCTTCCACACACTCCACCCAGGTCTTCCACACACTCCACCCAGGTCTTCCACACACTCCACCCAGTTCTTCCACACACTCCACCCAGTTCTTCCACACACTCCACCCAGTTCTTCCACACACACCACCCACTCCGCACAGTTACTCCACCCAGTTCTTCCACACACTCCATCCAGATACTCCAACCACTCAACCCACGACTTTGAGTTAATCCACCCACACTACCCAGTTACTCCACCCACTTCACTCAGTTACTCATGCTAAGAACCTTATTTTCTTAGTATGATTCTATTCCATATCGGAAGCCCTTGTCAACTTTACTTAAATTTCAAATGCAGTAGGAAACTGAAACATCTTGATTGCATGTTTTTATGTCTTATACTACAAAATCCTCAAATAAGTTGGTAGGTTCCCTTTCAGTAACCAGCTTACAAAAACTGTAAAAAGTATATTTCCGTATATATTAAAAATATACAAAACTGATTTAGATGGAAAACTCATTTAATGCAGTGCTTATCTTGCCATTCAGGAACTTCAAGACGGTACTATAATGACTGAGATTCACATTAACAATGTTTTTGAATGGGCATGCACCAGTTCGTCTTCAAGATAAACTTTAGGATGTGCTTTTGTGGCCTATAGTAGCAAATCGTTTTCCCATCTAAATTGCTATGTTATATTTAGAAAATATAAAGAAATGTTGTTTTTACAGCTTTTGTAAGCTGCTCACTTAAAGGAAAGTAGTGTCCATCCCCCCTTTCCCCCATAAACATATGATTTCAGGTTAAAATATAAATAAAAATATATACTGCTCCTAGAGGTCCCTAGAAATCCAAACAACACCACCATGAAACCAAAAATCTTTCAAAACCAGTCTGGACATGCCCTAGCCAAGCTTAGGACATAAAGTTAGGAAAATATGAAGCAATACTGCACAACCACAATGCTGTCTAGAGCAGGTCGTCCACCAACACTGAGCGACCCATAATGGAGTCTGTACCAATGATATCTCTGCAGGGTAAAACTTTGTGATTATAACTTCATGTTAAAAGGATGCATTTTTGCAGACACTGGGAAAGTTTTCAGGATTGTATGGGAAGACCAGTAGAGCTAAATAAAGGAAAATCCTACAGGTAAACCTGCATCGTTTGTAAAAGACCTTGAACTGGGGCGGAGGCTCACCTGTCAACAAGACAATTATCCTATAAACATACAACCAAGGCTACAACATAGAATAGATTAAAAACAAAGTATTTAAATTACTTGGAATATACTAAAATGACCCAGTTAAAAATGTACTATTTCTAGAATCTGAGCCACAACAGTGGAACCATACGTTCTCTTTCCTACTGACCAGCATACAAACGCTGTAAAAAAAACTGTATTCCTTGATTTTTTTAAACTCCAATAAACTATGTACGGTATAGGACAATGATCCCCAACAGTACTTTGTAAGTAAAAGAAAGCACAGCCTAAATTATATTAATTACGGAACAGCCCGTGCACATTGTCAAACACTGTGTAAGCACAACTCATGTCCTCACAAAATTCCACTTCAAACGGCAACATATAAAATTGTCCCATCTTATCTGCCGTTATTTTTTAAATATCATGAAAGAAAATTCTACAGCGTTTAGAAACTGCTCACTGAAAGAAAATAGTTCTGTTTTCACTACACAGAATTCTACACATTGAGTGCACCTTTAAAGGCCAGATTTCAATCCAATTGCTAATTTGTGCACATTTCGAACATGTTTAGTGGCTCAAAGCACATTTTTTTACTTGCCCCGTAAATGTGTAAGGGTTGTATACTGGAGCAAAAGGTAAACATGGTTTTGGCAATATAGATTGTTTGAGTTAATAACGCTACTGACAGCACTTCCGATATGCAAACAACAGAGCTACGTTTTGAAATCGCCCGGAATTCTCCTTTAATGAGGATACATTATGTGCAAATGGATGGAAAGTCTACAGGATGGAATCTCTCCTGGACCAGGGTTGGAGACCAATGCAATAAAGTGACCATGGGTTTATGAAAGCCTCACACCTGCAGGGTCATAAAATGTTACACAAGCATTCATCTCGCTCCCAGACATATACGCCCATGTTGCAGATGGTCTGGTGGACTCCTGACCAAAATCGGCCCTGCCTATCAATCAGTAAAGTTGACTTTCCTCACACTACACCCTCCCCCATTTATTCTGTGCATTGCTGTTGGATTTAGACTGTCCGCAGTGATATTATTCTGTCATTTAAAAAAAAGTTTGCTTCGTTAATTCCCTGCCTCTAGGCAAATTAAATTCTCTGCCTCTAGTAGAACATGTTCCAGGCTCACATGTGCTGTGTGCAATAGAGCCTGCAATAGAGCCTGGGGACGAGGTTACACATGCATCTGGAAATGTGTGCTACAAAAGTTAAACATTCATATTTTGCCATCATTCCTGTCAAGCCATATATGCATATATTGAGTAAACTGCCTCTAAAACTTGCTTTAGGAAAAAAACTGTGCTCCACTTTAAATACAATTACTCTCGATCTAACAAAAGGGAATGGTCTGACGGAGGTAGAAGAAATACACAGGGCTGAGAACGAAACTCCAGTTTACAATAAGTTTAAACCTAGACACAGTGCTTCCTTCCTCCTGCTTGATTTTCAACAGTACAGTTGACGTCGACAGCGCCATGCTTTCTACCGGCTGGCTGAGCGTGGAAATGCTTACTCAGTAGAAGCTTGCCTGCTCTCTACAGAGGCCCTCATCACTAGGCTTATGTAATACAGAGAGAAGAGATGGGTTGGTATGCTGTCAGTACACTACCCTCCAGCTAAGTACTGCAAACTCAAAACATTTGTTTACTGCTAAATGGTTAAATGTATAAAATAAATCATTATCCTTAAAGTATATTAAGTTGGGCTTTGTTTCCCTTGTGATAATTATACCTAGACAATACATACCTGCATTGATCACATTGTATCTATTTTATATTCTTATACAACTACATTTAATTTGCGATGTTCATTTATATTAGTTAAATGTCTACTAAGAGATTTTCAGAGTTCATAACAAACAAATCAATGTATAAAAAACCCATTAAGCTACTCATGTTTTTAGCAAATGCTTTTAGTAAAAGCCTTTCGTTTGGCAACAGTCACAAAGGAATGTGTTTGTGGCTGAGTAATTCTGTTCTGTTCAGAGCAGGTGGTGGCATGTACATATCTGTCTGCTCATTGGTTTTCTACTTTATAATACACTTCTCATTACATAAACGCTACGTGGCCTGGTCAAATGTTACACTCTATAAATGAACTTTAGGGTGCTCGTCAGGACGTATCCTCTAGCTGTCAGCCTGCATACATGTCCCAATGTATGCAAGACTTAATCAAGGCCTCAAAATGCTAATAAATACTATAATTCAATGATAATTAAAAACATTAAAATAATGGATTTAAATTGTAACATTTTAAAACGTAAACTCCAACATCCAATACAGGCTGCCAGTTTTACCCATTAAACTCTGATGTAGATTTTGTCATTTCACATTTAAATCAACACTGTCTGTCGAACATACCCACAACCACTAGTGGTTAGAGAATCTGATGGTGGTCTGAAAGACCCCGGGTTCAATCCCCAAATCGCCAAGGTGAAAGCTTTGTCATTCTGTCTTTGAGCAAGACACTTAAACACTTTTTTACCATGTCGGGGTTAAGTCAACTTCTTTTCACAGAAAGCTTCATTGTACCGTTCTTGTTCCAGTGGTGCGTAAAGAAAATCATCATACCCTGTCAAAATCCTTACCTTTTGTCACATTACACCCTGGAAATTTAAGTAAATTATATAGAAATTTTGCCAGCAGTATTTACACATTAAAAACCTTGGCATCAAAGTAAAAAATAACATTTAAAAACATTCTGAACAATCACAAACATTTTATTAGTGAAATACCTGGTTTGGATAAGTGTTTGGCCCCTTAGGTTTTCTCAGTTCCATACATCAGTCTTGACTGTTATTATTATATATCTCAGACATATACACTGAACAAAAATACAAACGCAACACTTTGGTTTTTGCACCCATTTATCATGAGCTAAAACCAAAGAGCTAATACTTTTTCTACGTACACAAAAAGGCCTATTTCTCTCAAATGTTGGTCACAAATATGTCTAAATTTGTGTTACAGAGCACTTCTCATTTGCCAAAAATAATCCATGCACCAGCATGATTATTGCACAGGTGTGCCTTAGGCTGGACACAATAAAAGGCCACTCTAAAATGTGCAGATTCATCACACAGCACAATGCCACAGATGTCGCAAGTTTTGAGGGAGCAAAACTGACAACTCCCACGCGGTGATTTAAAGCCACAACAGGTGGATTCAGCACCACAGCCAGCTCCGCAGCCTAAGGAATCACAAAAAGTAGCTAGCTAGGTAAGTCTGTCGGTTTACAGTTGGTACAAAGCACGAGAGACGAACAGCAAACAGCTATAGAAATATGAAACAGTCATTTGTGAGTCTGGTGCAAAATGGAAAGGAGGAAAATAAAAATGTAAAGTTGATTGCCAAAGTGAGAAAATGTTTCCCCTTCATCTAGCGGGTGTGTCCCTAATAGTAGCTTAGAGGTTGCAGGTACTTAGCTGTGTCAAAAATGTTAATACTACTTTAGCGGTTAATACTGAGGATGGAGGTTTGACAGTTGCCCTCAGAGAAAGCACTTTCCCCAAGCTGGACCACCAAGAACGGCCATTAGACAGAGGTGAAGAAAACAATTCAATTCCATGTCAGTTCTCTTTCAAATGCAATGTTGATTATGATGACGATAGTGACAGATGTACTGCTGATCAGTTGTTTATATGTTAAAAAAGTTTGAAATATCCAATAAATTTCATTCCACTTCATGATTGTGTCCCACTTGTTGTTGATTCTTCACAAAAATTTAAGAGTTTCATATCTTTATGTTTGAAGCCTGAAATGTGGCAAAAGGTCAAAATGTTCAAGGGGGCCGAATACTTTCGCAAGGCACTGTAGAAAAAAAACCTGTTAAATATGCATTTAATCATAGCGAACAGTTTTGTAAAAATATGTAAACTCTGTTGTGCTCAAAGTAATTGGGCTAGTTGAGGTATTTTCACTGGTTTTTAACCATGAAATGTTTGATATACCTGGCAACTCTGGCTGCAACACATTTTTCAGATCTGTTGATTCACTGGTTTCAACGGTGTGAGTAGGCTAGTTTATCTTTAGATAAACCGTAGTGATTCACTTCTGAGAAACCAAACAAGGAAATGCATTTGGAAAAACAAGGTAAACATTTCTGTACATGCGTAATTAGCATTTTTAGTAATGAGTTTCATAACTATCCTGTGCGAATTTAATGAACAAAGCTCTCAATTGAAACTAAGCATTGTTTTTTGTTGTGCATGTTTCATTGACAGCATACTAGCTGTGCAAGTCAGCCCCGAAATACGTTTAGGACCAAAAACATCTAGAACTAAAGTGAACGTCTCTGCTAGACTACTGCAATGTTTAATACCATTTATGTAGGTGTACTGTGCTATTTGCTTGGTATTTTTCTTTTTTCTCATTAATTCCATTACCTCTGAACTTGCCGGATCCTTCTCCCTCTCGCACACCTACAGTATGTGTTCTGGGACCTTCGGATTTACAGTGAGGCAAGCACAGGAAATATTAGAGTTACATGCACTTTTAGTAATCTGGTACACTCGCTAATCTGGCATGCCTCTGTGCAAAAAATGGCCAGATAAGCAAGAGTCTAGTGTGGTTTTTAACTAGTTGTTTTACTCGATACTTAAAGGGGCAGCAATTCAGGAGTCTTTGGAAGTGGAAGATCCATTCACACAGAAAGAAAGATGGTGTGTTCAAAATATTGCCTGTATGGCTCTGATGAGAACAATAGGTAAAGAAATTATAATATAGGGTCCACAACCAGTCTCCGCCTTGGGCCCAGA
>JACXGM010002404.1:31515-47503 GCA_016801145.1 Umbra pygmaea
ATAGCTCTACCTAACTCATCACTAAGACTAACACTGTTTATAGCTCTACCTAACTCATCACTAAGACTAACACTGTTTATAGCTCTACCTAACTCATCACTAAGACTAACACTGTTTATAGCTCTACCTAACTCATCACTAAGACTAACACTGTTTATAGCTCTACCTAACTCAGATTCTCTGACACAACAAAAAACATCAATCTCTAACAGAATTCTCTCACTTCCCAAATAGTTCATTTTAAAGAGGCAAGTGCACAATTTTCCCAAACATACATCCCAATTGAAAAACACTGTTCTTTACAGTAAATAAGGACTATAAAACATGCATTACAATAAACATGTATTTCCTTCAAACAAAGTACTTGGCCTGGCTACATTAATATGTATGGTATGTCTGTTTTCCAGGGCAAAATATATGGAAAGTTAAAAAAAGTATCTGCTGCAATGCATGTGCAAACTGTATGTTTAAGAGTTTTTCAAAATGTTAGGTTTGCTTGTAGGCTTCACAATCTGCTTTGTTTATATAGTTGTTTGGTTGCAGAGGCAGTTGTGGAAACAAAAACAAAAAGAACTGCCCCCTCACAAGCAGCCCTATCAGCAGAATCTGATCATGCAAAATAAATTACAAGACCGTCAGGTGTTTTTATAGCTGCGGGTATGCGCCCATCTGCACAAGCTGTGATTACAATGTAAAGGGGGGCGTGAGCTAAAATGTTTGAGCCCCTGCCTTAGAGTAACTATTATAAACTTGCTCAGGTACAACCAGTCACTTCCCAGATCACACACCATGCTAATTGTCCCCACCTGACATCAAGTGTAGTGGCTTTGATTACTTCATAAGAAAACCGGCTGCTTTCAAAATGTCTCAAGACAAGGCGCAAGTGCAAGGCAACAGAGTTCCACATTAAGACACACAAAGTACAAATATTTAAAATATACGGCAGGTTTAAAAAACTGTACAGTCAGTGCAAAATGGGTGTAGGATAGATAGGAGTTTAACGGGTATTGGTTTCAGGCTTTCAGTTTCAAGCTTTAGACAAAAAAAGTGTATTTCAAAAGGGGTACGATAATTATCTATAGACACTGTATAACAAATGTTTGTATAAATGATAATGGACAATATGATCATTACTTATTTTTACATATTGACAGATTTGATCCTGTCAGCACTGGGATATGATCAAGCAATCATCTTTAATCATATGCTTTAAATCACAGGTATTCAAACCTCTCCTCAGGGATCCCCAGATATTCCAGAGTTTTATTGTAGCCCTGAACAGGCACACCTGATTCATTAAAGAAGTGCTTAATGACTGGCTGACAAGCCTAATCAGGTGTGCCTGCTTGGGGCTACAACAAAACTCTGGAAAGTCTGGAGGTCCCTAAATGAGAGAGTTGAAGACCTACACTCTAAATAATAGGCTACCATGATGCCCCTGATAGCATCAGGAACAAGCCAGGTTCTAGAATAAAAACAAGTTTATTTTTTAATAGATTATCCCAATCCGTAAAAGTAAACATTTAGTCTGTGAGTTTGGCCAATGGTTTTAAATATGGTGCTATTGAGCGAAAATGTGTACCTAAAAAAGTGTTTACTATGTCATGATTTGTAAATTGGAAATTCACCTGAAGTAAATTGGAAATTCATGGCTAACTGAGTTGACAGTGATTCTACTTAGAGATTATGTAAATATAAATAGCATATTAAACATCCAGGACAAAATGGGAGATTTAAAACATTGTTTTGTTAATTGCAAAAGTCACAGATTGCATCTTCAAGTGTTTGTTGTTTTTACTGAAAATTGTGAATCACTTACATCAGATATTAATCTATATTCCTGTCTCTTTCCAGGATGCACTGGACCTTGTCATTGACCAGCCTATCAAGACACTGATTCCCCAGTAGGGATAAAGATTTGATTTAAGTTACAAAATGCACTGCATTTTGAAATACTCATATTCAGTGAGTAACATGTTTATGGACTACCTTAACCCTGCTAGGACAGCCTTTTTCAAACTCCACTCTCTGATCAGATCTGCCATAAAAGCAAAGTTAGTTTTTTGTGCCTTTTATTATTAATTTATTATCAGTCTGTGCCCCAAAATCTGCAGCACTGCATTGAGCAGCAGATGATTTGTCACAGAAATTCAGTCACCACTGTCCCCAAATGGGCTCAAACAAAGTCATGAAACAAACTTCTGACTTAACTTAGCCTTGCCAAAAGATCTGCTCAATTGTAATAAAACCCAAATAAAAGGTATTAGTTCCTATTTCTCAGTTCCATATACATTTTAGAAACAATGAAAAGAGCACAGAATGTCTGAAGGGAAGTGCTTAGTAATGAGTGTTAACATTAATGAATTAATGAAGCACATGCAAACCAAGCATGTACTGCATGATAGTAAACAGAGAGAGTTATTTCAGAATGTGTCAAAAGCTAGCAAAGTTGTCAATTTAGAGCATAGAGTGCATAGAGTGGAGAGCATGCCAATACGCATAAAAGCCAATTATTATTACAAATATTACAATATTATTATACAATAAATTATAAAAATAATACAAATATTATTATTTAACCAAACATTGATTTCTGAACTCTTCCTATGTTTAACTCATTAGAATTCAGTAGTTTAAAAATGAATTTAAACGTTTTTTCTTTGCGTAATGTCCAGGTCTGTCAACACTGCATCTTTTTATTTATTTTGACCAGTTGTCATTTTCCTCAAATAGATGCTTTGACGGACAATCTTTTAATTTAGAATGTGGGATAAATAGTGTCAGTAGTTTATGGAATAAAACAAAAATGTTCATTTTACCCAAACACATACCTAACATCATCAGTAAGACCAGAGACGCTGATAACAACATAATATACTTCACTAAACAGAAGTAAAACGGTAATTAAAACAGCTGTAGTATTCTTCGACATCTGGAATATCAACGTCAGTTGTATGTCGTGCCTACTAATAGGCACGACAGGGGTCGTGCCTATTAGTAGGCCTAAATAATGTTTTTAGGTTACATAGCGTGACATCGATGTCATTACATGTCAACGCGACAGACTATATTTTATTACATATGGATTCATTATAGTTATCTTATCAGCAGTAGCAAACTTTCGGGAAGCCATGTGGCACAACCCTTCCGACACCGCCCACTGGCATCAGATTTAGTCAAGATCGCATCACAGTTCATTCAGGATCTGTGTTAGTGATCAAATGTATGTATCATAATATATTTTATGACAGTTTGGTCATTACAACACCACAGTGATATATTTCTTGATCTGGCAGGCTACAATGAAACTTGCCGGCCTACAATGTTACTATTAGACATAGTGTCTGCTGCTACACAGCCATGAAAATGTAACGTTAGTAAAATAATAACATTGAATGAATATATGTCCTACCTTCCAACTGTTTGATTAGCGAGCTGTTTCATTCGATTGAACTGTTTCTTCATGTTTGCTTCCTCGTTCCACTGTATCCAAGTTTCAAGAAGTTACGAAGAAGACACGATAGGTAGGATCCTTCATTGGTCGCAATTCTGAAAAGTTGTTCTACATTGTTTGTCGTTGAAAAGCTTATGTTGCCTCAGTTGTTGGCTAACGAATATTTATTGTTAGAGCGTTCTTATAAGCATAGCCTATATTGTCATTCCCAGTCATGTATTTCGCTCTTCGTGAATAGAACGTTAAAATACACAACCCCCGCCCAGTCCCTTCCAAATGCAGTTTTTGGAAACTTACTCCCATAGAAGTAATTAAAATGCTGTGTTGCACAGTCGTGTGTCTAGAAGGAGGAAGTGGAACTCACTTCCCTACTGTAGCGCTATCAAGGCCCACCACTGCAGTTGTAAAACGTTCAAGAATGTTACAGATATTCTATTAATAGAGCAGACGCTTTTTCTTCTATGTAATATATTTCTACATGAAAAGCAAAGAGGGTGAACGTAATGGGTAGGTTCTTGTATACAGCTCTCTTAAAAAAATAAAAAAGAGAACTCTGCAAAATCACCAGTGTCTCTGTTTTTACTGTTGACAGGCAGTAGTGCTTTTTTGGCACGGGCGAATTATCTATCATTTTATAATTTCACTGTGTGGGGAATTGGCAAATTGGCGCCTCGTGCAGCTGCAGGCGACCCTAGTGGCTGAGAAGGTGCTGTGCACGGAAGCTATGTGATAGTGATTGGTCGTATGGGCGAACGAATCTTTTAAATGAACAGAATGAACTGAATCACCGCCACACAAAAGATTCGTTCGAGTCTCTTCTCACTATCCATTATCCGCTGAAAGCAATTGCAGTTGGTGAGCGAACTGTGAAGAACAGATCCAAAGAATTAGTTCGCGAACGATTTGGTGAACTGGCGGAATAGGTTCAGAACTGTTTCCTGTTGTTCCATTCAGTTCTCTAGTGAACAAGTCGTTGACTTGAATTGGCGACGCGGAATAGGTTCAGAACTGTTTCTTGTTTCGTTCGTTCTCTTCTGTAAACTTTCTGTGTGACGCACACCACCACTGAACGAAAACAAATAAACCTATGACTGTAAAAGAGGAGATTTAAATTCAATAAAATGTTCAATCCATTTAGCTTATTTTGAATGTTCCTTCTTAAAAAAGCACTTTAAACTTTAAGTACAAATACAAATGTGCATATTTACTATTTATTATTTTTATTTATGTTTATAGGCTATTTTTTATTTTTGTTGAAAATTTGAATAATTAAATTGTGTGCCTGGTTGTTTGTCATTCAATGTAAATGTTAAATGTCATTCATGTTTGTAAATCTTGTCAAATGTAATAAACAAAATAATGACTCCAAGGTTGCTCACGCTAGACAGTTTTTTCCCTGAAAACAGCCCCAGGCAGTGAGAAGCCCCTCACTGCAGTGTGCAATTTGGGGTGTGCCTCAATGTGGGTGCAGTCAAACCTCTATGCAGTGTGCACTTACCATCACCTAATCCTAAACTTAACCATTACAACACATGTGCTGGTACCACTTTATATAATATTTTTCCCATCTCCTTATCCTAACCTTAACCATTTCAACACATAATACATTTCTTCCCATCTCCTAATCCTAAACTTTACCATTACAACGCATGTGCTGGTTGTAAAGAAATGGTGGGTGGGGTCAAACGTGGGAGGAGTCAAACGTTTGACTCCGACCACATTGAGCCCAAACCCCAAAACATGAACCCTTCCTTGTACAGCACAATGCATAGACGTTTGAGGTCCACATTGAGGCACACCCCGAATTGCACACTGCAGTGAGGGGTACTTGCAGGCAGTCACGTCCACACACCCCTTATTTCCAAATAAAATAATCTCGGTCTTATCCTCATTTAATTGGAGAGTTTTTTGCCAGCCAGCACTTAACTTTAATCAAACATTCATGCAGGGCCTTAATGACACATTATGCCCATGTTTCAGTGGTAAATAAATGTGAGAATCATCAGCATACAGATGATACTGAATCCCAAATTACTCAAAGATAGATCGTAGAGAGAGCATATAAAGAGAAAATAAAATGTGTCCCATGTAGAGCCCTGAGGAACCCCACACACAAGAGGGGCGACAGTAGATCAATCCCCTAAACTGACTAAAAAAGTTATATCTTTCAAATAGGATGAAATAGGATTTCAAATAGGATTTCTGGGCTAAGCCCTGAACACCAACCTGAGACAATCAATGAGAATATTATGATCAACTGTATCAAATGCCGCGGTATTACCTAACAAAAGTAGAAGAACACGGTTTCCATAATCAATGCCTCGTATGATGTCATTAGAGACCTTCAAAAGAGCAGACTCTGTACTATGGCCAACTCCAAAACCTGACTGGAAACAATAAAAATTAAAAAAGTAATTAAGCTGTGCATTCACAATATTTTCCAAAAGACAATTTCGAAATGGGATGAAAACTACTCATGTCAAAGGGGTCTAAGCCATTTTTTTTAGGGGCTGGATAACCGCATGCATAAAACTAACTGGAACACCAGATGACAGACTAGTGTTCATAATAGACCAAATACTTGGGCCAATGGAATCAAGTACCTGCTTAAACAGAGAAGAAGGAAACATCACCAGGAGACCTGGTAGGCTTCATAAGAGCAACGATATCTGCTAATATATCTATCTGCTATATAAGCTGCTTCAGAGAAACAGATGTAAAACAGGTCAATTGATCAGGAGGTTCAACGGAGGCAATAAAATCATTGCTAACAGGTGAAATCTGAGATCTAATTCCATCAATCTTACCAATGAAAGAATATAAAAACTCTTCACACATGTCAACAGAAGGAGAGAGTGATGGAATAACAGTAGAGTGAAGCACAGCATTTACAGCAGAAAAAAGCACCCCAAAAATTATGACAGTTTTTGGAAATGATACCAGAAAAATTATTTGATCTAGCCAATTTAACAGCTCTTTGATACTCGTTTAAATCTTTCCTCAAAAGTAGTTTATCTTTAACCCATTTGTGTTCAACCCTCCTACACTCCTGCCTAAGAGCACAGGTCCCGTGTAACTTACAGTAAGTAGTGTATATCACAATGTCTCATCCAGAGTAACTCACAGTAAGGAGTGTATATCACAATGTCTTATCCACAGTAACTCACAGTAAGTAGTGTATATCACAATGTCTTATCCACAGTAACTCACAGTAAGTAGTGTATAACACAATGTCTCATCCAGAGTAACTCACAGTAAGGAGTGTATATCACAATGTCTCATCCAGAGTAACTCACAGTAAGGAGTGTATATCACAATGTCTCATCCAGAGTAACTCACAGTAAGGAGTGTATATCACAATTATGTCTCATCCGGAGTAACTCACAGTAAGGAGTGTATATCATATGGTCTCATCCACAGTAACTTACAGTAAGTAGTGTATATCACATAGTCTCATCAGGGTAATTTACAGTAAGTAGTGTATATCATATGGTCTCATCCACAGTAACCTACAGTAAGTAGTGTATATCACATAGTCTCATCAGGGTAATTTACAGTAAGTAGTGTATATCACATAGTCTCATCAGGGTAATTTACAGTTAGTAGTGTATATCACATAGTCTCATCAGGGTAATTTACAGTAAGTAGTGTATATCATATGGTCTCATCAGGGTAATTTACAGTAAGTAGTGTATATCATATGGTCTCATCAGGGTAATTTACAGTAAGTAGTGTATATCACATAGTCTCATCTGGGTAATTTACAGTAAGTAGTGTATATCATATGGTCTCATCCACAGTAACCTACAGTAAGTAGTGTATATCACATAGTCTCATCAGGGTAATTTACAGTAAGTAGTGTATATCACATAGTCTCATCAGGGTAATTTACAGTAAGTAGTGTATATCACATAGTCTCATCAGGGTCATTTACAGTAAGTAGTGTATATCATATGGTCTCATCAGGGTAATTTACAGTAAGTAGTGTATATCATATGGTCTGATCAGGGTAATTTACAGTAAGTAGTGTATATCACATAGTCTCATCAGGGTAATTTACAGTAAGTAGTGTATATCACATAGTCTCATCAGGGTAATTTACAGTAAGTAGTGTATATCATATGGTCTCATCCACAGTAACTTACAGTAAGTAGTGTAGATCACATAGTCTCATCAGGGTAATTTACAGTAATGATTGTATACCATATGGTCTCCTATATACTGCTGTAAGGATCATGATGGCCAAATGCAGAAAATACTCAGTGACTATTTCCTATTGAAGGCCTCTATGAAGTTAAACTTGGAGACAAAGCCATCAATAAGAATTATATTGAGCAAGTTACGATTACATCAGTCAAACTTAATGTGGGTGAAAATGCTATGGTAAGGACATAGGAATAACAAAAAGTACTCAAAAAGCTCCACTCCCACCTTCCAGACTATCAAGATGTGCTGCAGGAAGAACACACATCACTATAAAAAGCAGTGTTAGTAGTGGTGATATCAATAATCTTTACATTGATCAAAGATTACTTGTCCTTCCATTTATTGGCTTATTTGATCTATCCCTTCACCAGTAAACTGACTCAGTTGATGCTCATATCTACATTTGAGTTATTTTGCAGAGGCTTTTATCCAGAGCAACTTACACTAAGTACAGGACATCCCCCTGGAACAATTTAAATTTAAGAGTCTTGCCCGAGGACACAACAAAATTTGGCTGAGTCAGGAATTGAACCAGCAACCTTACGAATTCAAGTCTGACTTCCTAACCAGTGAGCTTTCTCTCCCTCCAGTCTCGTTCTGATTAGCAAAAAGCGATAATGACTAAGGTGTGCATTGTCAATTACAAGTGCATAGAAAAAATGTAATATTGTGGAAAAGTTATTTTTTGTAATTTATTATACTTAAAGTGATATTTCAAGCCTTTTTTTGGTTAAATCTTAATAATAACGGCTAACAGCTCATGGAAATAAAAAATCCAGTATCTCAAAATATTAGAATAAAGAATTCATAATACAGAAATATCAACCTGAGAAGAGCTCTAATCAGCTAATTAGATAGGGTAAGCTGTTTATACTTAAACCTGTTTGTGAAACGTTTACCAGGATACCTACATGCTGTAATTCAGGGTGATTTGCTGCAACCTGGTGGCTATTTGTTAGGCATGCATGTAAGCCACGTCCAAACTAAAAAGGTTCCATTGCATTACTGTCAGGCTTAATAAAAAATATTCAAAAATAATAATCAATAACATACAGGTGAAGTAATATTTTTGGATTTCATATAAAGAAAACCCAATAAATACATTTAAATAAATCCCAGTCCTTCAAAGTAATAACAGAGAGACCACTGGTGTTGAAATGGATGGGGAATTGCAGTGTTTTCAGGTCCTGGATCACAAAAGTGTGCACATGTTTGTTTTTGCCTAACATTACACACTTAATTACACTAATCAATCCCCAGAAAAATGTATTAGTGAAATAATCAAGGTTGGGACAAATATATGCATGCTTTTGGGTCCCTGGGATAAAAGCTAAGAAACACTTATGTTAGTCAGGTTTTGTATTTTTTACACTATTATGCAGAGAACTAAGACATATGAGAGCTTACAGTCGTATGCAAAAGTTTAGGCACCCCTGACAATTGCCATGATATTCATTTAAAAATAATTGGGTGTTTGGATCAGGAATTTCATATTGATCTATCAAATAACTGAAGGACACAGTAATATTTTGGTAGTGAAATGACAAATGAGGTTGATTGGATTAACAGAAAATGTGCAATTTGGATCAAAATGAAATTAGATGGTTGCATGAATTTGGGCACCCTTGTCATTTTGTTGATTTTAATACCTGTAACTACCTAGCACTGATTAATTGGAACACACAATTGGTTTGGTGAGCTCATTAAGCCTCGAAAACTTCATAGACAGGTGCATACAATCATGAGAAAAGGTATTTAAGGTGGCCAATTGCAAGTTGATTTTCTCTTTGAATCTCCTCTGATGAGTGGCAACACGGAGTCCTAAAAACAACTAAATGACCTGAAAACAAAGATTGTTCAATATTATGGTTTAAGGGAAGGCTACAAAAATCTATCGCAGAGATTTAAGCTGTCAGTGTCCACTGTGAGGAACATAGTGAGGAAATGGAAGACCACAGGCACAGTTTTTGTTAAGGCCAGAAGTGGCAGGTCAAGTAAAATATTGGAGAGGCAAAGGCGAAAGATGGTGAGAGCAGTCCAAAACAGCCCACAGACAACCTCCAAAGACCTACAACATCATCATGCTGCAGATGGTGTCACTCTGTGTCGTTCAACAATTCAGCGCACTTTGCACAAGGAGAAGCTGTACGGTAGAGTGATGCGGAAGAAGCCTTTTTTGCACACATGCCATAAACAGAGTCGCTTGAGGTATGCAAACACACATTTGGACAAGCCAGCTTCATTTTGGAAGAAGGTGCTGTGGACAGATGAAACAAATATGGGGTTATGCTTGGCGGCAAGAGAACACAGAATTCCAAGACAAACACTTGCTACCCACAGTAAAATTTGGTGGACGTTCCATCATGCTGTGGGGCTGTGTGGCCAGGGCTGGTACTGGGAATCTTGTTAAAATTGAGGGTCACATAGTTTCCACTCAATATCAGCTGATACTTGAAAATAATGTAGAGGAATCATTCACAAAATTGAAGTTACGCCGGGGCTGGATATTTCAACAAGACAGCGACCCAAAACACTGCTCAAAATCTACTCTGGCATTTATGCATAGGAACAAGTACAATGTTCTAGAATGGCCATCCCAGTCCCCAGACCTGATTACCTTTGAAAATCTGTGGGGTGATTTGAAACGGGCTGGCCATGCTCAACAACCATCAAACCTAACTGAACTGAAGATGTTTTCTAAGGAGGAATGGTCAAAAATACCTTCATGCAGAATCCAGACACACATTACAGGCTATAGGAAGTGTCTAGAGGCTGTTATTTCTAATATAGGAGGCTCAACTAAATATTGATGTGATATTTCTGTTCGGGTGCCCAAATGTATGCCCCTGTCTAATTTTGTTTTGATGCATATGTCACGTCCAGCCCTGTATGGGCTGTATAGGCTTTGCTTTCCCCCTGTGTGTTAGTATTATTACGGTGGTTTAGTTGGTTTTGTTATTGTCCTCATGTGTCCTCATCATTGGTACCTGCCTTGTGTGTGTTGTTATGTATACAGGTTATCTCCCAGTGTGTTATGTAATGGCTCCCCTTGGTGTCCCTTCTGTGTCTTGCAAGTATGTCATATGATGTCATCAGTGTGGGCCCTTGTCACATGTTTTAGTTAACCTATAGATCACGGTGTAGTTATTCCCATGTCCAGGTGTTGTGCATTAGTCCTCATTAGTTTTGGTATTTAGTTTTTGTATTTGCTTCCCTCCCTTGTTGGTCAATGTTCCTGTTACGTGTCTCGGTGTTATAGTCTCCAGTGGTCCGTGTTCGCCCCTCGTGGCAGTGTTTGTTTTGAGAAAGTGTTTTGTTTAATAAACATAATCAGATTATTGTACCTTTGCGCTTGTCTCTGGATCTTCACAAGGGGATACGTGACAGCATATTGCACATTTTCTGTTCATCCAATAAACCTAATTTCACTACTGAAATATTACTGTGTCTTTCAGTTATTTGATATATCAAAATGAAATTACTGATCCAAACACCCAGTTATTTATAAATTAAATTCATGGAAATTGTCAGTAAACTTTTGCATACGACTGTATGTCATACGGACATGCCAGATTGTTTCATAACTGTAGTGCATTTTAATTTAAGAAATGTTTATTGTACAGCAATTTGTATGAATAATGTATTTTACATGGAGATTTAATGGTATGTGTCTGTCAATCAACTGCAATGGCTCCTCAGTTTAATAAAACTCCATCATTTTCTAGTAATCTATCACTCTTCAATATTCAAGATATTCACTCTAACTGACACTATAACTGACCCCATTGTTCCTCTTTAAGTGATATGGTGTCTGTGTTTATAATATCTCATTTGGAATCATATCGCCTGCATATAAGTATGAGATCAAATAATTTACAAACTACTGTCTGCAATGTAGTAAAATGGCCTGTGAGATCAATTTGCTGATTTTGTTTCACTCACATTCAAGATGTTTTGAACAAATTCAAATATAAAATTGTTCTAGGCTTAGTCTCACACAACATCATTGTGATTTGTCTGATTTGTTAATTACATGTTATTTAGATGTTTTATTATTTGTGGAAAGAATCTGCCATCTATCCATTCAACCAATTTAGAACATGTAGACAGGAATCTTCAGTTGATACATAAGCTGTTCTCGGCTTCCGTACTTGTCGCTCATGTGGCAGGCAATCTGCGATTTTACCCAACTGCGCCTGGTTTGTAAATAGCCCGCATTGGTTATGTCCGTCTTTGCGACCATTTAGCGCCTGAAAACAGGTGCAAACGGCTTGATAAATCTAGCCCAGAGAGTTTTTACAACCTTGCTGGTCATTGATATATGTTATGTTGCGATCCGTTCTGTGTTCCTCATGCTCAGGTAATTTCTGTTTAAGCCAGTTTTTGTTTGCAACCTTTGTATGAAGATATTCCTGCCTGGATTTCCTTTTTGGAAGAATAATCATTGGAATCTGTATTGCACTTATGCGGTTTTGTTTATAGAAACACTAAGTATAAGTGTTTTCTTTATAAACCTTAATTTATCAAACATCTGCTTCCATTCTTCTCATGGAACCTAATCATGACACTCTGGTGTTGTAGACAACATGTACAGAGTGTACCAGCAATAAAAGAAACACCTCTGACATTTCTTATTTTCTGGTCCTGATAAGAGTAAAAAAGTGACTATGGCTTCTCTAACTTTGCCCAGAACCTCATGCACAAAGCAGCGCAAATTAGCATAGTGCTGCCTGAGATTTGGGATAGATAAATCGGATTATCTACCTTGCCACATCGCTCTCCATCGCCTCCTTGTGTGAAGATCGGGATAATTATATAATCTTTTTTAACATTTACATTATTTAGCTGATGCTCATATCCAGAGCAAAAAAATATACATAACAAAAATATTTACATTTTACAATCGCCAAATGCAATTAGATTTTCAGGTTGGCGAATAGATCTCAGAAAACTATCCACCACACTGGCGGGTAAATGTTTGGACTTGAAGTCATGTAATAAAATATCTGGCATAATGGCTCAGAGGAATATACTCGTTTGCAAGCAATGTTGTATAATAGTCAGACTATTGTTCGTGGAAATGAGAAACATACGCAGTAGTTTCTCAATTCAAGTAATTTGTTATATTTTTTTAAACGGGACAACTGCGAGAGTTGCGACCAGGTTCTCAGCAGAAGTCGGACTTGTTTCAGGTGAGGGTCAGCCACTGCCAGGGCTGCGCTTTGTCACCAATCCTGTTTGTAGTATTTAAGGACAGGATATGGAGGCGTAGTCGGGGTGGAGATTGGTTGCAGTTGGGTGGGCTGGGGATCTCAATACTTTTTGCAGATGATGTGGTCCTGATGTCATCATCGGCCTGTGACCTTCAGCACTCACTGAATCGGTTCGCAGCTGAGTGTGAAGCAGCTGGGATGAGGATCAGCACCTCTAAATCTGAGGCCATGGTTCTTAGCAGAAAACCGATGGAGTGCCTACTCCAGGTAGGGAATGAGTCCTTACCCCAAGTGAAGGAGTTCAAATACATTGGGGTCTTGTTCGCGAGTGAGTAGACAATGGAGCGGGAGATTGGTCGAAGAATCGGCACAGCAGGGGAGGTATTACACTCAATTTATCGCACCGTTGTGACGAAAAGAGAGATGAGCCAGAAGGAAAAGCTCTCGATCTACCAGTCAGTTTTCATTCCTACCCTCACCTATGAAGGCTGGGTCATGACTAAAAGAATGAGATCCAGGGTACAAGTGGCCGAAATGGGTTTCCTCAGGAGGGTGGCTGGCGTCTCCCTTAGAGTGAGAAGCTCAGTAATCTATGAGGAGCTCAGAGTAGAACTGCTGCTTCTTTGCGTCAAAAGGAGCCAGTTGCGGTGGTTTGGGCATCAATCAATCTACTGAGATGTGCAGGAAATAAAAATACTGAAACGATTTCTCTAATCTCTAATTAGCAAACACAAAACACAAGTTTAATTCAAAATCTAACTAACTGGATGAATATATGATTTTAAAATATCCAGGAAACACAGGCAAAAAAACATGAAAAGACTGAATTTAAAAATGAATAAAACAGCAAAACACTGAGCTTTAGCTGCACTATAGCCTATACTTCTAATTGCGCAATAAATGTGATCTGCATATGTTAGTTGAAATCTTTTTTACATTATACATCAACAAAATAAATCAAAAAGAAAAGTTTAACTAGTTTATCTGTGAATAAAGTAACTGTGGTGGATTTTCATTATATAGACTTATGAATTATAATTCTACAAAGGATAAAAAAATAGGATAATAGGCTACTACAGCATAGCTATCCTTTGATATTATAATTATATTTGTTTTCATATTCTACGGTTATAAAATACATTCAACAACAACAAAAATCTTCATGTAATTCATCTGTTTTGAGACCTTTTTACTTAGGCTTATTAAAATACAATGGGGGTGATGCTCTTGTTCGCTGGAAGCAGTGATTGCTTGGCTGGAGGATGTGGAGGAGAATGCATTTTTTATAGAGGATGATTTGTATGCTAATAACGCTGATGGGTGTCAGCAGTTATAGGTAGTGTGGAAGGCCTGGAGGTTCTAGCGTTAAAAGGATTAATACATCCAAGGCCTGTGTTTTGTAGTTCTGCCAGTATAGGCGCAAGCTTTCTTCTGTTTGATATATTTTGCCTTTTCTTTGGTCAGTATTAATAATTATAATTTAACCTTTTATTTGAATGGTATTTGGAGTACACCTTGTTTAGCTTTCTCTCTGCCTCTAAGTCATATCGTGACAGAATGACCCAGCCTAAACCTGCTACTCCTTTTCGGAGGAGAATTGGGGCTCCGGGTATACAGGCCTTCGGGGAAGACATGCCATGGGAGTTATATGAAGCCTCCTATGAAGACTTTTTGGTCTGGGAGGCTGTAGATGGAGACTATATTCTTCCTCATAGAGTCTTTGAGACACCAGCCCTTTGTGACCCTCCCAAGATGGCTACCGGCCCCAGTTCCAAGATGGCCAATCCCAAGATGGCCACCAACCCCAGTGGCTGAGACGTTCCTGTTGAAGCGGATGCTCACCCGATCCCCTCATCTACTGACCTGTTTGGAAGCCGCTGTGGCCCCTCAATAATAATGCATTCAACTTATATAGCGCTTTTCTTCCAAGGATCCCAAAGCGCTTTACACAGTGAGGGGGAAAGATCACCTCATCCACCACCAATGTGTAGCACCAACTTGGGTGATGCACGGCAGCCATTTTGTGCCAGAATGCTCACCACACATCAGCTATCAGGTGGAGAGGTGAGTAGTTACCTATGACAATTAGGAAGGAGGGGGATTATTAGGTGGCCATGATTGAAGTGAGGCCTGGTTGGGAATTTGGCCATGACACCGGGGTTTTTTTTTGTTTTTTTTTGGGGAAAAGGTCAGCTTCAGTATTTGACAACATGGTTGTCATTGTTCTATATTGTGCATCATTTCCAATCCCATTTTTTTGTTTTTTTGATTATTGCCCCTACACTCCCCACCCATCCCGACCCTTACCTACCGTGACCAAATGTTGAGACCAATTACCTGTGCCATTTTAATATTATCTCTAGCTTATACATTTTGTGTTATTTACAATATTTACAAATCTTGTGCGTTTTACATATTCCAGTTTCATTTGCTCCACACCTCATCCACACCCAACACTGTCCATCTATCTTTTAACCAAAGCCATATTGGGTTACTATTTGCCATATAAATTTCTACTCTACTGTGGTGCTTCACATAATTATAAAACCTTTCTATTCTCAATGACTCCACCAATTTGGAATTAAAGATAAATATTTTTGCCAAAATAATTATCAAATTATTAATTGCCTGACTACTACATTTTAAGTCTCCAAGCATTGCTATTTGTAACGTCAATTCAAAGCAAATATTGCATTTATTCATCCATTCTTTGGATGAAAGAATGGATAAGGACAGTACCAAAAAAGATAAGCAACATAAGGACAGTACCAAAAAAGATTATCTATAGATTCTGCTTCCTCAGAGCAAAATCTGCAGAGCTGGGAAGATTGTATTCCCCACTTGTATAGATTTTTATTTGTTGCCAATATTTTGTATAATAACTTGTATTGAAATATTCTAATTTTTGAGTCTGGGGTTGTTTTACGTATTAATACAAATGCGTTATGCCATGGGATCGGAACATCAAAAATTTCTTCCCAGCTATTTTGTAGCCTATATGGAAAAGCAACCAGTTTTTTTGTTTTTAGATGGAATTGATATATTTCTTTGTTTATCCGTATTTTCCTCATCCATGTGAGATCTTTAATACATGGTTGACAGACAAGATCAGACT
>JACXGM010002405.1:0-47142 GCA_016801145.1 Umbra pygmaea
ATATACGGTTCGCCAGATGAAGCACTCATTCTTTTAGTTGCTAGCATGTACGGTTCGCCAGATGAAGCACTCATTCTTTTAGTTGCTAGCATGTACGGTTCGCCAGATGAAGCACTCATTCTTTTAGTTGCTAGCATGTACGGTTCGCCAGATGAAGCACTTGACGCTCTAGAGCGTCGGGGGTCTTTTGGAAGGTTTTAATATCACTTGATCACGCGAAACGTGATCGTGATTAAAATTCGATCAATTGTGCAGCCCTATTCCACAGTGTCCAAACTCCCTTGGGTTGCACTAAGTACTGAATAAGGAGTGCCAATAATTATGAAAGCTTAATTTTGGTGACAATAATTGTATGAATTTGGTTGGTTCCACTGCAACATTAATAAAGTTCAGTGTTTCTCGCCTGCTATTTTGGGTTTCTCTACAAATATATTGTTTGTTTTTAATGTATTTTTTGTGCATTGCCAGTCAGGGGTGCCAGTTATTTTGGAGCCCACTATATCTATCTACAGTACATGAACAGAGTAATGTATATACCGGTAATATAATGTAATGTAACAGTATAATGTAAACAGCTTAAGATGCAGGATATGAGCAGAATTTGAACAGGATATCTAGAGTATATGAACAGTATAATGTATCATTATATTGTAATATAAACAACGGTAAAATGTAAAACATTAGGGAACTACATTGATATGTTTTTGGTACTGTACGGTTATTGAAATAATATAGAAAGATGAATAGAAATATGTATAGAAATATTGGGTAAAATCCTTAAGGCCATCGCACTCACTATTACTCTTTGGCTACAACCCCAGTGTAAAGATGTCCTTTCAAGAAATTTGAATAGTCCTAGTGCTAAATGAGGAAAGAGTAAGCAGATAAAGGACATGGAGAAAAACAGCCAAGGCCTTGTCTAAAGCATTATCCATTTTAAACAAGAAGTCTACACATACTAAATCTGGGCAAAACAAGTTGGGTTTCAACCAAGCACAGCAACATTTTGTAAAGTACACTTTGCCTATATTGTAGCTTAAGTTGCTTAAAATTAACATTGACCTACACAACTGTGAACAACTTGGGATTTGCAGAGTTAGATTCACCTTTGCATGTAGAACACCATCTTCACCACTCATCCTGTCCTCCTCTTTAGAGTCAGGTGGAGGTGGTTTTAAGTGGTTTGAAAACAACAACAACTGAAATCTGTTCCGGCCTGGTCACACAGTCAAACACACACACACGTTACTGTTCTTCATAATGGACAACATTTTGTTTATTATTTCCAAAGAGAGCTATACTAACTATGCTTGTAAAACATCTATACACTGTGTGCACAATTATTAGAAAAGTTGTATTAATTTCTGGCCCATTCTGCCTAAGGAACAGAAGCTGCCTAATAATTATGCACACCTTGATATAGGGAGTAGATCTCCTTAGGCCACACCCTCATTACACAAATACATCACCTGATATGCTTAAATCCAATCAGCATTTCAGTTATTACAGCTTCGAGTTGGAACATGTGCATAATAAGGATGATATGGTGAAAATACTGACTATGGTCAAAATACTGCATAATTGTGAACACAATCTATGCCATTGTACTGGTAACAGGTGTATTATAGCAATAATCTATCTCAGGTTTTTTTATATTTTACTAATACACCACATCTAAGGGATATAACCAAGCACTGTATCCATGGGTTGTATCTAAGAACTAAAGTGAATACTTAGCTGTGTTACCCTTTGTGCCTTATTGATCAATTACGTTTTATGTTCTAGCATGGGAAGCACACCTGATAACTTTTCACTCTAGAATTATTGATCGGCTGATCCTCCCAATGAAGTCATTGATCCCATGACCAACAGGAATGATTAACCAATGCAGTTCAAAATCCCACCTGCTTGAGGATATTTAAACCGGTGATGCCTTGGGTTAAAATGTCCACACTACAGAGAGTTATACTAAAAACCATTTGTGTAGTGGGGGGAGAAAAAACCCCTCTCTCTTAATACTGTATCCAACCATTTCTTGGTGATGGACAAGAACAATGGTCATCAATCATTCTTGCATGTCTGTTAAGCAGGCTCGTGTAACATCACATGCATAGGTTGAAATTAATTTGCTTGATTTTTGATACAGTCTCCGATTGAATCCAAAACTTAAACAGATGGCATTAAAGTTGCACTCTAACACACATCCATAATACTGCCTTTGCGTAATGTTTTTATTGACAAAGATAAAGCTACTGTCCGTGCCTTTCGTAATTGCAAAACCTCCATTTAAGGCCGGATGTGTAGTACTGTATATTGTTTATATTATATGCACAATCAAAGTAGAGTCATTGTCTTACCGCAGTTAGCTTGAAAGCCGACAGTGTTTCTCACCACTATGCAGTGCCGGCCCAAGCCTTTTGGGGGCCCTAAGCAGAATTTGATTTGGGGCCCCCTCCCACCACGTGGAGTCACCTGTGCACTCTATTGGGGGCCCCCTGGTGGCTAGGGGGCTCCAAGCAACCGCTTAGTTTGTTTATGCCTCGGGCCGGCCCTTCCACTATGGTCACCATTTTCTTACGTAGCATCAGGAAGGGAATTTCCACCAAAGTGTGTGACATATGGTTCGGTAAAGAGGAGGAAGTACGGTTGCCAGAACTGTCAATTAAACCAGAGCTGTACGGTGACGTCTAATGAGGATGCACGGCGGACCAACCTCTAGACACTGTAGAACAAGAGAGTAAATGTGACCCTAATCCCCTCCGAGAAAGTAACGAATGGGGACCCGTTTTAGCCCGACAGTGCCTATATTTACACTCTTTAGAACCCAGTAGGGATGGGCAATAAAACGATACAAATTCATCAAGTTTTTTAAAGAAAATCAGTGGATTATGACACATCACAACAGCTTGTTTTTTTCTTATGCAAATTCATGTCCAACAAATATGGAATGCGCTTAAGACCTAACTTGTCAGTGCAGATAAATTGCTAATATATCTGTTCATGCTTGTTAATGTCTTGATTACAGTAATGTAGGCTATAATTCATCATTTTTTATTCATGACACAATTCCCTTTTAGACAACAAGCTAAGCCACGGTGTTGCAAAGTTGTCTCACACGCACCACTGTGGAAGACCCGCTCTTCCTTGAGCCCTGGGACATTGGCTCTGTGTGTATGTATGTGTTTGATACGGATAAAAACAAAGCCCCCATCCAAACAAATATATTTTAATGCCCAAAACTGTTTTCATTGTTGGCACAATCTGCTTTATGATGTTAGCCAAATTTGACAGATCAATTAATTTATTCTTTAAAGTAAAATACCATGATATAGCCATCTGGAGGTGCTGGGAGCTTCTCAAAGACATTTGTAGAACAATGAGATATGTTTCACCCATGCCTGGCTAAAGAGAGTGTGAGATTTCTCCTATATACTACGTCCCTGAGGGTATTAGAAGAACCGTTAAGATAGAAAATGAATTAAGGCATGTTTCTGTCACGAATATAAGCATCTCTGATATACTGATCGCACTACAAGCCTTACAAATACAAGCCTTCGTTGTCCTTGATTTGTCTTTCTGCAATGTTGTTTTTGTGATCAAATTTGTATTATTTTTATAAAAACAGAACATAGAACACGATACATAATATTTACCCCCCACCCCCAGGACCAACACAACAAAAAACATTTATATATGCAGGCATGTCAGTGTGCCAGGAACTATAGTCCATATAGCAATATTGTCTGATTTAGCATTACGTAGACCAGGGACTGATTGTTCCAGTTGAGCTGTAACTATATAGAAGAGGAAATCCGTTTCTGATAAGGCAGAGTAGGAGGATCCTGCCAGCGTAAGACAACCATTGTCTTGGCTGCTGTTAGGCCGGCGAGCCAGATCCTTCTTTCTCCAATTGTTAAATTTAATGAGGAACAAAATTACATTAGGGAGACATAGAATAGGTTTTGACAACATACATGATATTGTTGAACTCACTGACTTCCAAATGGACAAAACATCCGGGCACTCCCAAACCATGTGAAAAAAGTACCCTGGGTACAGAGCATACAAGTAGGGGAGGTAGTTACCTTCATCTGAAAGTTTTTTTTAGGAGTTAAATAAATCATGTGGTGATTAGGATTTCTTGATGATAATGTAATGTTAGACCAGACAGTTTTCCAAATAATGTCAACTGCTGGTATATCCTTATTCCATTTTACATAAATTGGAAAATGTTGATATGTTGACTTAAGTAAAAATATGTATAATTTAAAAATAACTTTCCCTTGAAGTCATAATCTTTAGGATTGGATGAGAAACTGAACCCCAGGGTACTCCGTACACATGAAATGAAGAACGAAGTTGTAAATAGAAAAAGTACCAGGTAGATCATTTTGCTTTTGCAGGTCTTAGAATGTAGACAACATGAATCCACCTCTCACTCCATGCTGGGAATATCTGCCTTGCACTTAAGAGACTGATGTTTCTATCAGGCATTGTGTTGCTTAACAGACAAGGTGTCATAATATATTCAGTATGTAGAGAACTAAACTTGCAGGCTTACTGCTTTTTCCAATTCCTGCCCACACAGCTTTTGTTTGGGGAGTCCTCTTGACAACATTGCTGCCTAACATAATGGCTGCTAACCAAGAGCTGAGCAAAGTAAAATTTGAGGGGGAGAGGAGCATCGCCTACATAAAAATAATGGGGAACAAACTAGTTAATTCTAAAACATAGCTTGTAAAATGGTAAGATAGTATTACGTTTATTTAGACAAGCAAGTCCCTTTTGGTTCCACAAAAACATTATGAATGTTCATCCTTTTCATTGCAAATTGTGATGATTGTGATGTAAAATGAACCAAAATCTGTAGCTAAATGAGCTAGGATATATCTTCAGAAAGACTGAAGCATTGGCAGTATTAGCTACATCCCGGAATGCCATCTTATTATCGTCGTCAACACAACACAGCATGACTTTTTATTTATATCCACCTCCAGTACTTGTTCGCTGTGTTTCCCATGTCATTATATATGTTGTGATGTTGCATCCGTAATATAATAGTAAACCAATTGTACAGCTGAGTGTACCCTAACATACTAGCGAAGAATCTACAGTATACCACACTGAGATTTCCTTCCCAATATGGCCAAACACTGATTTTGGTTAACTAATGCTGTTTGCTAGGTATCCACTGACTTTGATTAGCGACTTGTTTAGTTTAAAACATAGTTTCTAATGGATATCCACCTCCAGTACATTTTCGCTGTATTCCCTTTCTTACCATTGCATATGATGTGTTGACATCATGCCCATAATATAAATTAATTAAATTAACAAGCCAGCTGGCGAGCAAGCTCCTAAAGCATCTAGCTATCAAAGTACTTTGATTAGGTGTTAGGAAACATATAGCTTTTTATCAATATCCACCTTGAGTACATTTTCGCTGGTTTCCCGTAATGTTCATTGCATAGGTTGTTGTTGCGTTGACATTGCATCTGTTTCTATGACCCCCGACCAATGACACTTTAGGACCTAACATACGAATCCGGACGATGCAGCTTATTGTTTCCGCAGTCGACACCAGTCCAGGTTAGCTAGCTAATTTGGTTAGGTAATAGCTGGCTAGCTAGCATACATGTGCTATTGTATGATGTGTGATATTGTTACGTAAGATATAAACATAGGTGACATAAAATTGCTACGCCACATCGGTCCAGACCTATTGATGAAGCATTGGGTCTATTAGCTTTGTTCTGGGGATGCCTTTTTGTTTTCGCCATCTACACAACACAGCCTAATTAGGTAAGCTACTGACTTTTTTCCAACAAATAGCTATAGCTTTTAATTTATATCCACCTCCAGTACATGTTCGTTTCCTATTTGTCATTGCATCTTTTGTTGTCATCGCATCTGAAATATAATTAATTAGTAAACCATCAAATAATAAAATTATTCAACCGGCTGTTTGTCAGTCTTGTTTGGAGAGCTAACTGACTAGCTATCCGGCTAGGTAGCCTATGTCTTGTGGTCATGTACTGTGTGATAATTGCGGCATCATTTCAAAATGTATGGGCGACAGATTTAATAATCTGTACCTACTAAAGCAAGATAGGCCATATAGCTCCCAGAAAAGTTTGTGAACGGTTATTAATGTTAGCTGTAGGGGTGCAACGGATCAAAAAACTCACGGATCGGATCGTTTCTCAGATCAGAGTCACAGATCGGATAATTTTTTGGATCAGCAAAATAAAAAATAATTGGAATTTGGGTTAGTTGTTTTTATAATTTTCAGTGGTTATTATGAGCAAAATGAGAGAGAAATGTGGTTAATATTGATCGTTGTTTAGGTACATTAAATAACGTTAAGCATTTTCTTTGCCATAGGAGCCAATGAAGAAGAAAACTTGAATGTGAGATTACTTCTATAATCGTTGGATTTCGGTTTAGTTATTTTGACAGGCTTAATGACAAGATATGGCCATGAGAAATTTGGTGATGATAGACCATTGTTTAGGTACATTAAAAGTTCAAAACACGTTAAGCTTTTCCACATTAAGCGTTTTAGTATGTCTCGTATGCGATGGGATGTCATAACGTGGCTCAAACACTTTCAGCATGTGTTTAAAGTCCTCCTTTTGCACAACCGAATATGGCCTCATGTCTGCACCTACAAACACACCGATAGCGTTTGTGATGGCTTTAGCCCGGTCTGATGAATTGCTTAAATGCGACAGTGATAAGCGGTTGTTTTGCAGCTTTCGTTTTCACTCCTGTCAGTGAAACACCAGGGTGATGTTGCTTCAAATGCGTGGGCATGCTTGATGTGTTTCCACTGTCATATCGCTTTCTTGTGACACAGTGCCTACACACTGTCACGGTTTTATCCACTAACCTCTTTCCTTCATCATTATATTTAACAGGGAAACCAAAATGCTCCCATACAGGGGATTTAAATGACGCGGAGCGTTCAAGCTCCTCTGTTCCTCCGCTCGCCATGACCATGCTGTGAGTGGACTGAACACGCGCACAACTTTTTTTTCAGAAATCAATCAGCGGATCACGTGTGTGCCGAACCGAAGATATTGATCCGAACGGATCACGGATCAATGACGATCCGTTGCACCACTAATGTGGATATATTTTGTGGCACTGAATATAATGAAATAGTGAATTGTCAGCGACGGCTCCTCAGTTTCATTATGTCAAGCTGCGCGGATGACCGGGAGGATTAGTTATTGACCATGCAACCTTTACTTACCTGGACTTAGCCATTTAGAAAAGCAAAGCTGCATTGTCCAGTGAAAATAATGAATTTTTTATATAAAAATATGGAATCATTTCTAGGGGGGCTAAAGCTAATTATTGGGGGTGCTTTAGCCCAATTTCTCCCCGGGCTGTGGCTGCCTCTGCGAATAAGAAAACAGATTTACATTCACAACACGATTATGAAGAAAATGATTTCCTTTCTATATACGTCAGAGCAAAGTACAGTCCCATTTTTCAAAGAGGGTTCTTGTTGGAAGCGAGATCACGCAGAGGCGGACATTTACTTAAGTTAAAATACTTTTCTGAGTAACTCTAAGTTCACATGTTTTGGGAAGTCCCTACCAAAATGATCAGGTAAAGGGAGTTCACATCTTACCGGTGACCATGATTGATATTTCCTTTACTCTATTTGTTTTATAGTTTACTGTTAAGATTTGAACTCCCTTTATCTGACCAATTTGGTATTAAGTAGGGACTTCCGAAAACTTGTGAACTCAGAAAAGTACTTTTACTTAAGTAAATGTCCATTTCTAGCGAGATGTGATGCTTCCGTCATGCTTTTATAAGAGAATTGGAATGGAATCTTTGAAACTTACCAGTTTTTGACACAGACCAACTTTAAAAGGATGTAACTTCAGTTGTGATAAAGATATTTGAGTGATTAAAACATATTTGTATTCAGGTGTGTTTGTACTGTAATTTATACAGCAATGTCACCATGTGAAGTGTGTTCCCCAGGCCACCACACACACACACACACACACACACGCACGCATTCTTTGTGACCATTTATTTTGCACAAACACACACACACACACACATTCTTTGTGACTATTTATTTTGCACATCCATGCCGTCAAACATGCCATGAGCATGTACATCTTTCTCATATTTATCTAAACAATATTACGGTAAAATAACTTAAAGCGTAACTCTTGCCAAAATGCAACCTAAGGTCTTTTTTTGAATGTACTCGAGTCAAACTTTTGTTTAAAAGCATATTCAGGACGGTGACGTCACTTTTAAGATTTTCCTTATTTTTGGTTTCGGTCAAATCACCTTTTGAACGGGAGGGATAGGGGCATTACTATGATAGCAACAAAATAGCTATTTTTAAAACACTAAGAAGGCTCGACACAACATGAAACTTTGCTCAAACTATCACCAGGGTCTGTACACATGAACTTGAGCATTGAGAACATTGCTGGTGAACACACAGTTTACTAAAAAGAAAGGTTTTGTACAATTCACGTTGTTTCTGGTGGCTCCCATTTGCCAGTCAAAAAGTGTCGATCTTCGAATGCAACGTAACAGGGAGGAGAGTAAACATGGAACGCTCCTAAAGCTTAGTTCCATATAAATGCACAGATAATTCATTGTTTTGTCACTAGTGAAAAACAATATCGACCTATTAGTTGAAATATGAGCATTATATGAAATAATACTAAAATCGAAAAGTGGAAACGTCACACGAAGTCTCCCGTGGGTAGTTGTAGCTGGTGTTACAAAGTTTCACGTGAGTTTACAGCAGCTAAGATTAGATTATTTAGAGTGATATATTGAATGAAAACGCTTGTTATTATTTGAATAGATATTGCCATGGGCTAAGTGGCTAAGTTATCATGCTTTTCATTGCAATTACAACTTCATGACATTTCCTCCTATGGAGTCCGTTCATTCGCATTCGAAGATCGACACCTTTTGACTGGCAAAATGGGAGCCACCAGAAACAAGGCGAGTTGTATAAAACCTTTCTTTTTAGTAAACTCTGTGTACACGAACAATGTTATCAATGCTCAAGTTCATGTGTACAGACCCTGGTGATGCTTCAAGCAAAGTTTCATGTGTCGAGCCTTCTTAGTGTTTTAAAAATAGCGATTTTGATACTATCATAGTAGTGCCCCTATCCCTCCTGTTCAAAAGGCGATTTTAACCGAAACCAAAAATAAGGAAAATCTTTAAAAAGTGGCATTTCCGTCCTAATTATGCTTTTAAACTTAAGTTTAACTGAAGTACATTAAAAGACTTTGGCATGAGTTACGCTTTAAACTCTATAATTTACTCAAATGGCAGCAAATACACATTTCGCAAAACTAAATAGTCTAATAACAAACTGCGTCAATAGATTTATAGCCTCCTTGTGTTTGAACATCCTGAGTAAGCAATCTTTCCTGTCGTCTTCCACCAATCTTTTGGTATACTGTCTCCCCTTCAAACGGCAGGTGTATCAAGTGAGGTTCCTTGGGTGTAGCATGCTTCGTCTGTGCAGACTGAATTCGTTGACAACGCTGTCCATTATTTAATCAGTAACGCTGTTTCAGAATCATGTTTGAATGCTATTTTTGAAATGAGACACGGGCTCAGATAACAAGCTCATATTTTTATATATAAATATTTTGAGGGAAAAATTTCAAAGGTGTTACATTGTTGTCCCTACATGTATGGCAAATATTTTGGGGGGGTTTGCGCTGAGCTTGACTGCACCTATAGCAAATCTTTCATCTGAGGATCAGCCTCACTTTCGAATTCACATGATCTCTGTATATTATAAGAATTCAACAAGGTTTTACATGTCAATAATGTAAGAACAGACTTAGCTCATTTACATCAGTATTATTATTACAAATAAACTGACTGGGTCAAATTACATTAAATACAGAGGAACATTACACAAATTCACAATGGAAAAGTTAATGTTTTATGGAAATGATTTAAGACAAAAAATTTAATTAATAATTTAGACATAACAAAATTTCATTTCCACATTACTAATCTACATTTCAGAAACAGTTCCCTTCCAACAATTGTCATTGTACTTGTCAATTTATACACTCTCTTTCATACCCCACTTGGCACCACTGAGTATAGGGTGCAGGGAGGGGTGCCATTTGAAAAATGCACATACTGTTAGGGCGGACCATATGTGCTAAAATACGGTGGTTAATAAACACAATCCTTTTTGTGGATAATTATAGCCTTGAATGTAAATGTTATAATTGTACAGTAAATTAACGGTGAGATCAAGATGTCTGGACTTGTATTTTGAAGGGACAGTAAGTGTTACCTGACAACTTGACCAATGACAGGTAATCAAAATGTAGCTACACCCAGATGTAAAAATTGGAATATCATATGTATTACTAGCTTTCTTCCGGAAACGAGATGACAAGAAGCCAAAATCTGTTTTTCTGAAAAGAAAAATGGAATAACAAACTGTTCTCGTTCCTGCCTACTGTATTTAAACGGACCATGGTATTAATGACAGGTACACGGACCATCTCTCCCCTGCACGTGCTGATTTTGCTGAAATGTAAACATCTGTATTAGCTACTATCTCCTGCGTCTGTTCTAGAAAGATTCATCCTAAACTGACCCTTAGAAAATGAGTAAAAACAGTAAATAGCAGTTGCTGATATTTCAGCCAGGTGTCTTGCCAGGTAACTAGCTCTACAGTCAGTCAGTAGCTTGCCAGCCAGCATAGCTTAATCAATGCAAGAGCTCTGGTTACCTACTGTACTGCAAAAGTAACTTTATGACTAGCAAAGTGTAGATAATAATAATATAAATAGTAGCTAATATATTTTATGTATGAATTGTGTAAAAGACACACACTGTAAATCCTCACTCATGCCCATAAAAGTATAATTTCAAACATTGCTTTACACAGAATAACAAGACAAAGAGAAGGCAGGAAGAGACCAAGAGAGGAAACAGGTTAGTGCTTTAGTAGTGCAAATAATATATTTTGTTGATAATAAATGCCTCCTTATTTTCTACGCCATTGACGTAGGTAAATATAGGTATTTGCAATACATATTCGCAGTGCATCTTATGTGAAACATCAAAACATTACACATTTCAATTTGATCAAGGGATGAGGGCTTCTGTAGGGTCTGTGATGAAATTAATGTGCACAGCAGAGGAAGTAGGCGTTGAATTGTGTGGCCCCAGGTTGCCGGGAAGGGGCATTCGTGCTGATGGCCTCACCAGGGCAGTGACACCAAATTCCACAATGAGTAGGAAAGAGATGAGTCATGTCAGGCCATCTGTGTTTTCTAGAGCATTGTTTTTCAACACTCTCCTCTGGGGACACCAGACGTTCCACAGTTTAGCTGTAGCCACTTAACTAGCTCACCATATTCATTAATCAAGGGCCTAATAATTAGCAGAAGAGTTGAATCAGGTGTGCTACCTCAGAAATTGATCAAATACATGGAACGGCTGGTGTTCACTGAATAGAGGATTGAAAAACACTGTTCTAAATGGATTTAGAAACTATAGTTCTTTGAAATCTGCAAAAAATAAATTTTGCACTTCCTAGTAAGTGAATTTCCTTTTCTGTTGCAGTACCGTAATTGTCTAAATTAATGTATCAAGTCGACATGGGGTTTAAACGATAGTTTGGAATTGCATAGTTCTACATTACAGGTTCATTATGAGAAACAGGTATTTTATCTATCGCCGCACAGCAAATAATTTGTGCAACCAAATTATGTTTTTGCGGCAATAACTAAAAAAGTTAGTAGCGCAAGTGCAACCAATGGAAAAGGTTAGTGTAAGGCCCTGTGGTAGACTATGTGGATGCAGTAAATCAAACCATGTGCATACTTTAGACTCTTGATGAAGTATTAACAGCAAGTGGGCACTTGCACTGTGTTAACAGAACTTTCTGTCAGTGTAACCAGAAGAGTGCACAGTGGTTAGCGTTAGCTAGACATCTCGTACTCAGTCTGAAAGAGCAATTCAGTGTTTGAGAACATAAAGTCAAATCAAAGGCACACGTCACCTCGATTTCATGTCAAAATAGATATCAAGTAACCCATTACAGATTAATTTGTTTAGCTCAATATCTGCATTTAGTAAATTAAGATTTTTTTAACTTGTCCATTCAGACAAGTACTGTCTAGATTCTACTTGTCCGAAAACTTTTTTTTTACTTGTCTTCAGTGTAAACACGCCTTAAAACAAGCGCCCCCTAAAGCCCCCCTTTCCAAAATATTGCTTCCAGCGCCCTCTGTCTTCCTCGGAACGCCCCCCTTTGAGAAACACTGTGGTAAAACATGGGGTTGTTCCAGTTGTAATGCAGCACATGTATTGCATGTATTGTTTAAAAGTGAAATTTACCACAATACAATTAATAGTCGCAAATGACATTCTCACTTGCCATTAAAGAGGTAGTGCACTAATGTGTGTAATAATAATCTTTGCAAGTTTCTTGTGACTTTTGTATTTCATATTGCTTGTTTTTCAGTTTAATCTAAAACTTATAAACTGCAATATTCAGATAATGTCAATGAATAACTTAATGTAATTTTTTGTTTATACAGCATATTATACACTTAGATGTGATCAATTCAATCCGCGTACAGCTGAGGTTACCAAGCACGGAACACTTGCGCCCCACTAGTAGTATTTTGCAGCTGTCTGCAGGCGCTCAGTGCCAGAGTCTGAACTTCTAGATGGGTGAACTGTATTTGTTGCCTGCTTGTTGGTTAACGGTTAGTGATTGGTTAACAAGGGTTAGCTATATCGATCAGGGGAAAAAATCACCATCCCTTAAGACAACAACACTTTTTCCAGACAATTTTGAGGCAGGAAAACGTGTCTTATATTCGGCCCAATACGGTATTATTCAATTGAAATCAGAATTGTTCATAAACGAACAATTAGCTTAACGTTAGCTAACATTATTGTTAATAACATCAGGTTAAGTTATAAAATATTTCTGTAACATTATCTGACAGAACAGTTAACGTTGTAAACTAGCTTACTTATGTATTAGCTAAAGCTTGCTTTCCAACGTGCATTTCGTTCGGCAGTGTTCAATTTCAGTTCGATTCAGTTGTCAACGGACTGCTCAGTGTTGTAGACTTTGAAAAATACCTCTCCTTAACCTGCCTCTGATTGGCTGTGAGGTTTAGGCATTAGGAGTGACGATTGGTTCAACAGCCAGTTGTAAATTTGCGAGGCATGGGTAAAATGCTGTGTTGGCCAAGGCCACAACACCCCCTTCACCAAAAAATATTTTTTCATCAAATCTGCACGAATCATGTAGGTGACCAATTTCAGTTTCAAAAAGGTGAATTTCACCTAAAGGTGAAGAAGTTTGCATGTGTGCATTATGCCCTACAACCCAGAGGCTAAACAAATATTGCCTAATATCTACGTTAATAGAAAATGTAATAACAGCTGTTGGGTCTTTTGGGGTAAGCCTCCACCAGCTTTGCACATCTGAGTCCTGCAACTTTAAAACATCCTTCCTGGCAATATTGCTTAAGATCCAAGGACCATTGGTGAACAGATATTTAAATCAATCCAGAGATTCTCACAATATCCAGGTTCTTGGTTTTAAATCAATCCAGGATAGATTTGGCTGTGTTTAGGGTCATTAACAGCCTCTGCCGATGAAAAGCATCCGCAAAACATAATGCTGCTACCACCATGCTTCTCTGGGTGATGATCAGAGTTGCCTTTACGTCACACAAAGTTTTGGGCAATGGCCAATAATATCAGTTTTGATCTCATCACACCAGAGAACCATTTTCAACATGGTTACCGTGTCTCCTACATGCCTTTTTGCAAACTCCAAATGGGATTTGTGGTTTCTTTTTGCAATGGCTTTCTCCTTACCACACACCCATGAAGCCTAGCTTTGGAGTCAGGCTTACAGTTTTCCCAAGGACGTTTTCTCCCATTTCAGGTGCAGATGTCTCCAGCTCCTACAGAATAAACATTGGCCTCTTGGTTGCTTCATTGACTAATGCCCTGCTTACCCGGTCGCTGAACTTTGTTGGATGGCCTCTTTCCATTTCTTAAATAATGGATTTAACTGTGCTCCCGGGATGTTCAAAGTTACAGATATTTTTTATAACCCCACCCCGACTGGTGCTTCACCAAAACTACATTCCCGACTTGTTTTTATAGCTCTTTAGTCATGATGCTGTTTGTATACATATGCTCTAACAAACACTGGGGCCAGAATCATGTGTATTTATTTTGAGAACATGTGACAATTATACAAAGGTGGACTCCATTCACCTAATTGAGTTGTAAGAGAAATTGGTTGCAGAGCTTTTTATTGTTTGTGTCACAAATAACATTGGTGTAAAATAAATTGTAAAAATCCCAATTTAATCTGAATTCACTACAAAATGTGGAGGGGTCAATACTTATGCAAGGCACTGTATGTACTGCCCTTGTAACAGTTTTCATTATGCAGGCCAATTCATTTGTTTCTTGATTTCTGTTTTCTTGAAATTAGGCTGCTGGAGGATTTCATTGCAGCAAAGTGTCTGCTAGCAGATGCAACCAGGTTTCTGTAAAAATATCCTGGTACTGTGAATATCAAAATGAATCATCCATCTATAGTTTGTCAGTATCATCCTGCGGTATCAGCAAAAAATAAAAAAGGGTTTTATGAAGTGCATATAGCAACAGATGCAGTGCAAAGTTGTTTTACTAAAATCTTAAAGTAATGCAACCTTTCTCAATATATTTTTTGTTTTACTTCCAACTGACTCAATTTCACAAACAGCGTTTCATATTGAGTTTTATTGCAGTTAGCCAATATACTACAGGATGCAAAAATATTCCATGGATGAGAAAACCAAAGTATACTGACCATCAGAGGCATGCAGGTCATTACCTAATACACTACTGAAAACAACAATTATGAGTACAAGACACTAACAGCAACATGTTTCTTCATACAGGAGTGTATAAGCCATCTACAGACCTGCCTACATTGGGAAACATCGCAGTTGACTTACGTAATCTTTAAAGATGTGTTTTTTAATTCATAAAAGGTACGACTCATGCTATTAAAAGTTATTTTCTCTCAACATTTGGAACACACAATTCTGAAAGAAATAATCACCAAAAATAAAAACATAAAACAAAGAATTCACAAAAAAAGTTTTTCTTACATCATGAGAAAGAAAAAGCATGATGTCCAAACATTGAGACTTGGGGTACACCGTTAAAACAAATCAGAAGATCAAACATAACACAATCAGTATCTGCGACGTTTGTTGTTAGGCCCCTCAAAGTTCCCCACAACTGGGTTTCCCCTGCCAAAGCCAACTGGCCCACCAACTGCCCCCATAGGTCCAGGACCTGCCCCCACTGCCTGTGGCTGCTGCTGGGGGGACTCAACCCCTGGACGGCCCCCCATGAGGGAAGACCCCATCTGATTACTACCCCCCTGGGGGAACCTATCGTTGCGTTGCTACAGTGTGAAGAAATAGGGTGGGTGGAGAAATGTGTTGTCCAGATGCCGAAGAATCAGGTGGAATATTCAATAACAATGTTTGAAGAATCAGATGGGAAATTCAACGACAATGTTCATTTTGAAGATGCAACAAGAAGGCGTTTCCAACATCAAAGTAGGCAAGCAGAAGAGTTCCAGGTACAGTCATAAGGAGAGAGGAATCAGTCCATTAGTTATGGGAGCAGAGCTGATCAAATCTATGATAATCCCTTTCCTAACAACCCATAAATTCCTGGTGTGAAAACAGAGGGTAACTTTGAAATATCCATTTGTAAACTAGCAAATTACACTATGATTGACGATGCAATTGTAAGGGAATAAATGCGATACACTATCAACACAACACATTTGTACCATAAAATGTAATTCCAGGCTATTGTTTGAAGAGCATGGAATAAACATCTAAAAAGCCCTCTAGCATCACCTCTCACCACCTGTTAAACCTGTATCAAACTGATGAGAAAACTATATACTGCAGTGTCTAATGAATACACGGAATTAAGTGAGATCAAGAGTGGTATAAAGACAGAGTAAGCGCCCAAATTTGCGCATACATTACCATGGCTCCATTCTCTGGCATCATGTTTGCTGCGACCATGTTTGGAGTTCCCTCTGGCCCCATGGCTCCGCCCCTTCCGCTCATGCCCATGCCCATCATTTGAGGGGGCCCCTGGTTACCACCAGCCCCGGCAACAGAGGCAGGGTTAAACCCATCTACACGTAAAACAACGTAGCATCGTTTGGTCACACTGGAAGTACCATACCCATCACACCCCGGGCACACAGTGTTGTTGTAGACGGGTTGTACAAATCTTACAGCTTACAAAACTAACGTTGGTTGTTGGTCACAAACAGTGCAAATTGTGATTAAAACAAGTCCAAATAAAGAGTATTTCCTAGGGTATGCCTTTGAAACAACTTCATAAAAATTGTATTCCACATTTGTTTATAATAATTTGCAGATTATAGTCAAACATGATAAATCATGGAGAAATTAAGCTATGCTTTGCTTATATTTTTGGTGCAAATTTGTAATAATATGCATGTTCAAATATTCATACGCATACAAAAAACATTAACCAAAAACCAACGTTAGCTGGTAGTAAGATTCCTATAACATTATGACAACTCCAATATCTCTGGCAATGAGAACCATACCATACATTCAATACAGTAAGAGTTCATTACAGTGAAGTAGTAATTGGGGACAAGCTGTACGAGGCCTTTTGATTGTATAATTACATTTCAGATGTTAGGCGAAACACTGCCATTACCATTCAATTCTCCTTCAAGTTTAAATCCCATGACTGCACATCACCATTGTCAGACACTCAACCATGGACCCAAATCCCAAACCCCATTCAGAACTGTTAAGGTCTCTGAGAAAATGTAAAAACAGCACGTTGACAGGTAATTCACAATGTATGAAGGGTGCTTCATCTTCTGAAGGACATAATATGTTCAGAAAACTTTATTGTACTGATGGAGGAAGAGCTGTATAATTTATGAATTGAACTTAATCAAACTGATGGAAATTAAGTTCCCAGAAAGACAGATAGAAGTTGAGAAACTATGATATCACAAACCCCCACCCCAAAAATGTAACCTCATACAGTTCATAGTTGACACATACGCGCGCACACACACAAAAACTAAGAAATAAATATGGGCCTATTGTTATGTTTGAAGTTAATGTACTCCAAGTATTGGGATTGGTATCTACTGAAACATGTTTGAAACGAAAACAAATTACTATTGTTAAATGTAGTTACCTTTTTTGAATATTATGAATAAGGACATTCTGTGAAAAGCACAAACGTTACATAAATATCGTGAAAACTAAACAAAATTACTGAAGACTTAAAATTAAAGAGTTAACAGTGAAAATAGTAGGTAATGTCATCATGTAAAATGCACACCAATGGTAGTAGGTCTAGATATGTAGGGCCCTATAAAATCAGTTTCATTTTCTGGCCAATTCCATTTTTTTTATTCTGTGATCTCCATTTTATTTCTCTGTGATTCCACATTTTATATCAAACCTCCATATTAACACCCTGGGCCAGTTGTTCCCAAACGTTTTTCTGATTACTGTACCAGTGGTCCTATTACCCATGTTTGGGAACCACTTTGCAGGCAGAAGTGGTTTGCTCGGCTCACTTTTTCACTAATCTGCAACGGAAGTGCTATTTGGACAAAGTCGCAATCAGAAGCACGCACCAAACCTAAAATATAGAAAATACTGCTGTACAGTTTGCACGTGCCAGATAGGCTACATTTACTTTCCATATGATCAAAGTAATTTATTCTTGACACGCAGACCAAAGGCTACAATGGTATTTGTCATATTAATAGCCTAATTTCTTTCATCTCAGAAGAATCTAGATAATATAAAAACTAAAAGAGTAGACAAAGATTTCCTCAGAAATTGATGTAAAGTGGAACAATGACCAATATCTATATTTAAAAACATTCTACAAAGCTGTATAAAGCGCAATCGTGTGGACAACGCCATAATCATCCATAGGACTCGCACTAGTTTGACACTGCTCTCCCAGAGTGAGAGAGCTGCCAGAGCGAGACAGTCAAATTACTTTAAGCAATTCAAGTACAGAAGCAAATTGATATTCGTCATTGTTCCCTTTATATTATGTTCTACACAGTCATATGCATTTGGATAAGTGAGTGAAACTGAGAAACACAAGCATTGTCTGTCTGGGCAATTTAGAATGGACTAAATACTGTTGTTTATAGCTGTTAGCTATCAAATGCATTACAAAGTTTGAACAGTATAAAATATTCCTCTATCCGTTTAAGTTTGCGTTAATATTTTTCACTGAAGTAATGTTATGAAGTAATGTTATGCACCAACTGCCACAAAACAACATATTTGGGGAATTTAGAAAGGTGGAACAAGTAGCCTTGTTTCAAGCACTATACAATACTGAGGTGCAATCTGGTACACACGCATTCAGAGGGCACTGCACGTACAGATTCACAGCGTTTTCAGAGTAAGCGATATGCGCTGGTAATTATTAATGGGAATATATTGGAATTTTAGGATTTATTTTTTATTTTGTTGAATTCCGTGATTTTGTCTGCGTTCTCCGCAACGCAGAAATCATAGGGCCCTAGATATGCTTACAAAAAGACTACCAACTAAAATATCCCAGTTCACAATACTTTCAGGTGTCCTTTCAGGCCTGATATCAATATTTAAATTTGGTTATAGGCATTGCAACTTTCAAGAGCAAATACAAACAGAGTCAACGTAAGCAGTATGGATCCTGAACAATAATCTTTACATACAATAAAGCATCAAAGCCTGTAAGTCCTTTTGTGATGAGATCCATCACATTCACTCAAGTCTCACGCCCCACCGCTTGCATTGACACGCACACATGGACAAACATTCACAGTATGCTCTCTGACTACGCTAAATGAACATGTTTTACATGTTTACAACTAGTATGGTGGTTCAGAACACGCCGTGTTGAGGTGATGTGCAGCCCAGAGATATTTCCCTGAAGTGGTGAATAAATCACCATGAGGCCTATACAGCCCGTCCCACTCAGAGCAGTGTCTAACAGTAAGTACATCCGTATCCCTGCTCATAGCCCTTTAATGTCTGCAGATCTGAAGCAACCACACAGGTCTATAGAATTTGGTACTGGCTGTACATAGCCTTCCAACGGGTTTAGGGGTCTGCCACATGGCTAGGGGTTTAACTTTCCCCAAATTCCCACATTTTCCAGTTATTCTCGATCACTGGGAGTCTGGGAAAAGCTACCAGAATGTTTAAACCCTAGTCATATAGAAAAGCCCTTCCCAGAACTTGAGATCTGAAGGCATTATAGGGGTAGGGGTTATTGTTTATGGACCAGTCAGTGCCTAGTCATCGTCATGACCCTACCTCCCATATTAATGGCTCCACGAGGGCCCAGTTCACCCATTCTCATTTCCTGTTCTCTCTGGAAGAAGTGAAGAAGAGGGGGGCACCCGTAAACCTTGTGGACAGTAACTACTAGTACGATTAGGACATGTGGAGGACCATTCCTCACACGTCTCAAGACTCACACAGACTTATGAGTAACAGCCAAAGAATAAACTTTGTAAGGCTCTCCAATGGTAGTTGTCCTAAAGGAGGTACAAAAACATGTATGGATGGATTCTGTCAATCCACTGTTAGAAGCTATTGAGGAGCAAAAATGGAATGATCATCTGAAATCCGAGGTTTGATTGCTGAAATCCCTCATTCATCCCGCACATTTAAAATGCCAACATTAGTCTCTAGTTCATGAGCAATCATTTTAAATGGGGACAAGCCATAAAATAACAGACTAAGTCCCAAGTTGACCACACATTGAAGTGACCCAGTTGTTAATACAGAAATAAGAGTTACCGATAAACTTGCAACAGAAAAGACCAATGAGATGGATGAAACCCCTCATACCCTCCACACATTGACGGTCAGATGATGAGCTGAGTATTAGAAGTACACAAAAATGTATGTACACTACACACACTCACAAACTGTAAGCACATTAACACGTTGATGTTTGCTACCTCCCGCACACAATCACTGATTTTATCAAAAGTGCAATTTATGAACCAGGTCAGACACACAAAAATATTTCAAACACAAAATGATTACCCCCCGATACTCACATCACACATTTGTAATTAATACACATCATTAGGGTTAACATTCTCCACGGGCACACACACCATCATAGCAACAGGACAGACATACACACACAGGGATGCTACTTAATGATTTGGGCAACGTCCAGTGTGCTAGATCAACAGATACTTGCCTGGGCCCAAATTCTGTGCCGTGCAATGTGAAAATATTTTTTTCTAGCCAAAGGGCTAGCAGGTACATTTTATACTATCCTGGTCTAAAACAATTACTAGAAAATAAAATACACATCTTATGGCTTGCTAAATTCTCATACCTACAGTAAGTATAGTTCTTTATGCTTTGTTAAATGATCCAAGTCAAAATTGATACCAATGGAGACGTACTGAACAGATGTTTTTCACTTCAACTTGATATAGTTCAGCTCTACACATTACATATCTATTAGCAACATTCCAAACATGGCAACACTGAAGATTCGATAAACCTACTGCCTCAATATGTTGTAAAATATGTAAGATTTCTGTAAATCTCCCATAAAATGCTCAATTTGGCAAAATGTATATAGAGCTCTGAGGGAAAATTGAGAGACCATTGCAAATTTTTCTTAAATCAACACCACTGAAAATCTCTGTAATGTGATCAAGAGGAAGATGGTCACAAGCCACCAAACAAATCAGAGCTGCTTGAATTTTTGTATCCGGAGTGGTATAAAGTCACCCATCATCAATGTGAAAGACTGGTGGAGAGCATGCCAAGATGTATGAAAGCATATTTGTATTTGGAATAGATAAGTCAGATTACCTACCTTGCCCTCCAGCAACACCCTGTGTGCAGATAGTGCACATGTAAATTATATCACGAAAGTATAATTGGTGAGCGCAATCATCCCATACATGAACTGACTAAAGGCTAACGTGTTAGTTAAGCAGTGTGAAAAGAATCGGTCGGCTTGGCAACATTTGTCAAGTGGGGGTTGCATAACTGCTGGCGTAGCAGGGTTAGTAAGGAAAATTGGACAAGAACAATTAGGAGGGGAGAAAAATGGCCTCTCCGGGAACCATCACCTTAACGTGGTGGAGAGGTTTGTGTGTCCCTATGAACCTGAGGGCTGTGTTGTCTGGAGCTTGGTGCTCCTGGTAGGGTCTCCCATGGTCTCCAATGACGAATCGAGGTAGAGGAAGAGAGACCCTGCCCGGAGGAAGCCGGGGGCCCCCATCTGGAGCCAGGCCCGGATGGAGGGCTCGTCAGCGAGCGCCTGGTGGCCGGGTTTGCCACGAAGCCCGGCCGGGCACAGCCCAAAGAAGCAACGTGGCACCTCCCTCTCTCTATTCCATGGGCCCACCACCTGTGGGAGGAACTGCTGGGGTCGGGTGCGCTGCCAAATGGGTGGTAGTGAAGGTCAAGGGCCTCAATGGACCAGACCTGGGCAGCAGAGGCTGGCTCCGGGGACGTGGAATGTCACCTCTCTGTGGGGGAAGGAGCCAGATATGGTGCAGGAGGTGGAGCGCTACCAATTAGATCTGGTGGGGCTTACTTCTACGCACAGTCTCGGTTCTGGAACCATTCTCCTGGATAGGGGTTGGACTCTTTTCTTCTCCGGAGTTGCCCAGGGTGTGAGGCGCCGGGCAGGTGTGGGGATACTCACAAGCCCCCAGCTGAGCGCTGCTACGTTGGAGTTTACCCCGGTGGACGAGAGGGTTGCCTCCCTGCGCCTGCGGGTTGTTGGGGGGAAAACTCTGACTGTTGTTTGTGCATATGCACCAAAACTGAGTTCAGAGTATTCAGCCTTCTTGGAGACCTTGAATGGAGTCCTGTATGGGGCTCCAGTTGGGGAATCCATAGTTCTGCTGGGGGACTTCAACGCGCACGTGGGCAATGATGGAGACACATGGAGAGGCGTGATTGGGAAGAACGCCCTCCCTGATCTAAACTCGAGTGGTTGTTCGTTGTTGGACTTTTGTGCTAGTCATGGATTGTCTATAACGAACACCATGTTCGAACATAGGGATGCTCATAACTGTACTTGGTACCAGAGCTCCCTAGGCCGAAGGTCAATGATCGATTTTATAGTCGTTTCATCTGATCTGAGGCCGTATGTTTTGGACACTCGGGTGAAGAGAGGGGCGGAGCTGTCAACTGATTACCATCTGGTGGTGAGTTGGGTCAGGGGGTGGGGGAAGACTCTGGACAGACCTGGTAAACCCAAACGGGTAGTGCGGGTGAATTGGGAACGTCTGGAGGAGGCCCCTGTCCGACAGACTTTCAACTCACGCCTCCGGCGGAGCTTTTCGTGCATCCCTGTGGAGGTTGGGGGCATTGAACCCAAGTGGACAATGTTCAAAACCTCCATTGCTGATTCTGCGGTGGGGAGCTGTGGTCTTAGGGTCTTGGGTGCCTCAAGGGGTGGTAACTCACAAACCCCGGTGGTCAGGGAAGCCGCCCGACTGAAGAAGGAGTCTTTCCAGGATATGTTATCCCGGAGGACTCCAGAGGCAGTTGCAGGGTACCGAAGGGCCCGAAGGGCTGCAGCATCTGCTGTGAAAGAGGCAAAGCAGCGGGTGTGGGAAAAGTTCAGAGAAGACATGGAGAAGGACTTTAGGTCGGCACCAAAGTGCTTCTGGAAAATCGTCTGCCACCTCAGAAGGGGGAAGCGTGGTACCATCCAAGCTGTATACAGTAAGGGTGGGACTTTGTTGACCTCAACTGAGGAGGTAATAGGGCGGTGGAAGGAGCACTTTGAGGAACTCCTGAATCCAACTACTATGCCCTCTATATCAGAGGCAGAGCTAGGGGATTGTCGTCAATTTCCCTGGTGGAAGTCACTGAGGTAGTCAAACAACTCCACAGTGGCAAAGCCCCAGGGTTCGATGAGATCCGTCCAGAAATGCTGAAAGCTCTGGGTGTGGAGGGGCTGTCTTGGCTGACACGCCTCTTCAACATTGCATGGAAGACTGGGACAGTGCCTAAGGAGTGGCAGACTGAAGTGGTGGTTCCCCTGTTCAAAAAGGGGGACCAGAGGGTGTGTGCCAATTACAGGGGTATCACACTTCTCAGCCTCCCTGGTAAAGTCTACTCTAAGGTGCTGGAAAGGAGGGTTCGACCGATAGTCGAACCTCGGGTCAAAGAGGAACAATGCGGATTTCGTCCTGGTCGTGGAACAACGGATCAGAACTTTACTCTCGAAAGGATCCTGGAGAAGGGCCTGGGAGTATGCCCATCCTGTCTACATGTTTTGTAGATTTGGAGAAGGCGTATTAACGGGTCTCCCGGGAGATACTGTGGGAGGTGCTGTGGGAGTATGGGGTGAGGGGGTCCCTTCTTAGGGCCATCCAATCTCTGTACGACCAAAGCGAGAGCTGTGTCCGGGTTCTCGGCATTAAGTCGGACTCGTTTCAGGTGAGGGTTGGTCTCCGCCAGGGCTGCGCTTTGTCACCAATCCTGTTTGTAGTATTTATAGACAGGATATAGAGGTGTAGTCGGGGTGGGGATGGGTTGCAGTTCGGTGGGCTGAGGCTCATTGCTGCTTTTTGCGGATGACGTGGTCCTGATGGCATCATCGGCCTGTGACCTTCAGCACTCACTGGATCGGTTCGCAGCCGAGTGTAAAGCAGCTGGGATGAGGATCAGCACCTCTAAATCTGAGGCCATGGTTCTCTGCAGAAAACCGATGGAGTGCCTACTCCAGGTAGGGAATGAGTCCTTACCCCAAGTGAAGGAGTTCAAATACCTTGGGGTCTTGTTCGCGAGTGAGGGGACAATGGAGCGAGAAATTGGTTGGTGGATCGGCGCAGCGGGGGCGGTATTACATTCAATATATCGCACCGTTGTGACGAAAAGAGAGCTGAGCCAGAAAGCAAAGCTCTCAATCTACCGGGCAGTCTTTCTTCCTACCCTCACCTATGGTCATGAAGGCTGGATCATGACCGCAAGAATGAGATCCAGGGTACAAGCGGCCGAAATGGGTTTCCTCAGGAGGGTGGCGGGCATCTCCCTTAGAGAGGGTGAGAAGCTCAGTCATCCGTGAGGATCTCAGAGTAAAGCCTCTGCTCCTTTGCGTCGAAAGGAGCCAGTTGAGGTGGTTTGGGCATCTGGTAAGGATGCCCCCTGTTCCAGGCACGTCCAGCTGGGAGGAGGCCTCGGGGAAGACCCAGGACTAGGTGGGGAGATTATATCTCCAACCTGGCCTGGGATCGCCTCGGGATCCCCCAGTCGGAGCTGGTTAATGTGGCTCGGGAAAAGGATGTTTGGGGTCCCCTGCTGGAGCTGCTGTCCCCGCGACCCGATCCCAGATAAGCGGATCGATGTAGAAAAATTGGGGGGGGGTGATAAAAATGTAATTGTCAGGGATAAGGACTGTCCACAGGATGGTTTGCCGTCATTTTGTGGTCAGACATACATAGACAACATTCCATTATTTCTATTGCACTATTCTTGGCTGTGTTAAATGACTAATTATCACCACCTGATCCTTGTCCCTCTTAAGTGTGTATGTATGTATGTGTGTATGTGTGTATGTGTGTGTGTGTGTGTGTGTGTGTGTGTGTGTGTATATATATATAAAAATGTCCCCTCTGTTTGACTCCGGTGTGCTTCAAAGTGGAATCCTCCCTGTCCTGTGTGTGTGGAGTAGGGCTGCTGAACATAGAAACCATATATTTTAAGTAGGAATGTAGAGTCAGGCTTACGCTCTGTATTTAGCAATCGTTTCTATGCCGCATTAGAGCATAGTAGGCTATCTACCGTAGATTCAGTGTGCAGCTCCATTCCATTTGTGTGTCAGCTCATTCAGAAAACTACTCCCATGTCTGTTACCCCGTTGTCTAAAATAAAACCTTGACAACAGAGACTCATGCATCTTGCCTCCTGACTACACTATCAACAGCCAGCATTGTTACAATTAAATTTTACCCAACCATATACCTATTAATCAATAGTAAAACCAGGGACACTGATAATCTTGCAGTGGTCTCTCAATTTATTTCCAGAGCTTCATAAATACACTATTTTAAATAATTAAATCACAAAATATTTAAGATGGATGCAAAACAAATTTATTGCATTAACTAATCTTGCAGTTGGTAAATAAGCACTCCAGTAAGTCATATAGTTACTCCACCTGAATATACTTACCTGTAAAATAATGAAAATATTCCACATTGAAGAACACACGTTCCTCATGCAGGCTCTCCCTTGCATTCACTCAAATGCGTTCACTAATCACTCGCTCACACACGCTTTGACTCACTTTGATTCATAGACATTCTTTCACTAATCACTCGCTCACACACGCTTTGACTCACTCAACATCATGGACATTAAAGGGATGGTTCAGAATTTTGGACATATGACCTAATTTCCAAGTTAGCCACTGTGTTACTTATCAGTGGAGACCGTTTTCAACAATTTTCATCCAGTCCTTCCAGTTGCAGAGTTCACTGGTGCTAGGCTAGCGCAAGTCAGTAGTAATTGCTAGCCTGCCACTAAAAACAGTCTTACCCACTACACCAAATCAATTATAACGCCAGACTATCAATGTAAATCTCTGTAATAATAGAATAATGTTAGAAATAAAACTATCCTTGCATCTCAAAAGATTTTGAGGGACTGTTTTCTCAGCAGCGGCAAAATTATACTTTTACTTACTCTTCAAATTCGCCACTTGAGTAGAATCTCTCCGCCGGTGGGTTGATGTCCAAGCCAGCAGCAAGAAGCCACAGTTGGTTCATCTCTGGATCACCCAATGGAAAGTAGTGAAAATTTTGTGGTGCCCATCTCTTTGATTTATTATTACAATTTCGAATTGCACACTGGTACACCATGTTGCAGGGTCCTTACTTTCCAATCCACTGAATCAATGTACTAGGCTACTACTAGTTGTCTCGACTGTAGTAGTGCACGTCTTTGTTTACTTTTCGGCGCAGTACTAGTAACCAGAGCAAAGTACAATTCCGCCGCTGCTGAGAAAATAGTCCCTGAAAATCTTTTGAGATGCAAGGATATTCTTATTTCTAACATTATTCTATCAACAAAGACATTTACATCGATAGTCTGGCGTTATAATTTATTTGCCTCTGGTGTACTGTGTAGTGGGTAAGACTGTTTTTAGTGGCAGGCTAGCAATTACTACTGACTTGCGCTAGCCTAGCACCAAGGGACTCTGCAACTGGAAGGACTGGATGAAGTGTTGAAAACGGTCTCCACTGATAAATAACACACTGGCTAACTTGGAAATGAGGTCCTATGTCCAAAATTCTGAACCACCCGTTTAACATGGGTATTTTAAATTGTTTAGTCTATATTGTATATTCAACACTCCAAATCGTTGTGCCGGTCATGTTTCCGACACAACAGTCACTAAAAAGTGACTCGGCCACCGTCATTTTTCAAAAACCTGCATTGATGTCACTGCAACATTTTTTGAAAATACATCTTGATTCAGGGGATATGTTCAGTTGACTTCCTGATATTTATTTGTCCCGTTTTATTTTCCTATCAACTCGATAGATTAAAGATCGCTTCTAAAGAAACATTTTGTATTTCTTTTTAATGTTGCGGTGATGTCAATGCAGGTTTTTGGAAAATTTATTGTGGCCGAGTTGAGATAGAACGCACCGAGGTGATTTTAGTGACCTATTGTGTCGGAAACATGACCTACACAACAATTAGCTGTTTAGGGAGCTGGATTGTTTTTAAATGACAAAAAAATTATAATACGTTAATTGTTAATAAACTGCATTGATGCGTATTGTATATTGATTGGAATATCCAATAAAAGTATTCTGCCTGAAACTGTAGGATCAATATTCCTAGAGTAGGAGTTAGTACTCAAATGAAATAATGTGTCTACATTTGCTGTACTGTAACATTGTGCGTTTTACACAAACACAACTTCACTTCTTCACACGGAAGATTTACAAAATCCTTTGGAAGCTTGCAAAACTTGGAGGGCACACCTTGAATGCAAAGTGGCACCAAACTTGGAAAAAACAAACAGTTTGCAGAACATCTTTTTTAATTGTCTTATGGACAATAAAAGAGTCATTATCTGGTTGATCATCTAAAGCACATTAAGTTAACGGACAGAGACTAATGTGTGTGGTTTTTATGGAAGATAGGCTAAAGAACATATTTTAAGACTGAAGTCCATCAAACACGACTCACAGATTCTTTAATTCTTGCTCATTACAGTGAGTTGTGTTAGTGGTTGGGAGTAACAGTGTTGTGTAAGAGTAAGTGGAACACTAGGACTAGTGTAAACTTGGGAGTAACAGTGTTGTGTAAGAGTAAGTGGAACACTAGGACTAGTGTAAGCTTGGGAGTAACAGTGTTGTGTAAGATTAAGTGAAACACTAGGACTAGTGTAAGCTTGGGAGTAACAGTGTTGTGTAGGAGTAAGTGGAACACTAGGACTAGTGTAAGCTTGGGAGTAACAGTGTTGTGTAGGAGTAAGTGGAACACTAGGACTAGTGTAAGCTTGGGAGTGACAGCAGAGGGAGCTTTGTACGATATGTCCAGCCGGTCCTCTCTCTTACGGCCTCTCAACACACCGTAGAAACAGAGAAGAAAAGTTATTATGCATCAACATCATTAGACACATGACATCCAAAAGCATGCAGTAATACATGTGCACTAAGGGCTAGGTAGACAAATGCATGTTCTCAATCCATCAGCAAAGATTTGTTGGAATGATGAATGTTGACTGGACACTTTCAAAGTACTGCAAATTCACAATGCGATTCAGACTTAAAGGGGAACACCGACAAAATTCTATAATTTGTCTATGTTCCTAAATCATTTGAAGTACATATTTGACATTCTGTCTCATCAGTCAACTCTCACTCAGGGACAACAGGGTTGAACTGGCACGAGTGCAGTATTAACTGGGGGCAAAAGGTCTGTGCAGATGAATGCATTTCAATACAACTTTGTGAAATAATGATCATTTGCGTGAAAAATGTGTGTTCTTTCACAAAGAAAAACCCCAAAACCATGAAGCCCAACTGCTTTTGGTAGATTAAATATACATTTTTTTTAATAAAAGCCAGTTGCATTGTTTAAAATGGTGTTTCTCAAATGGGGGTATGTGTAACCCTAAGGGTACTTTGGAGTACTGCAGGGGATACATTACATTTTTGCAAAAATGCTAATTTTAATAAAAATATGTCATGCATAATTCCTAAAATAATTATACTATAATAATGACTGAATTAAGTGATGGATTCAAAAAATTTTAAATGTAGCATTTAAATGTTTTTGTTTAAAAAGAGTTATTGTGAATGGATGAAAAGTGCCGGCGCTGTATTGTACCTCTTTATATAAACTTTTTCTACCAAAAATGTTTTGCGCTGGTCAGGGTGTTGGCTTAAAATGGCAATTTTAGAACTCAGAAAAAGTATTTTTGAAACATTGGCTATATACTAGGGCTGGGCGATAAAACGATGACGATATTTCTCGCGATAGAGACACGTAATCAATATCAATAAAAAATGTGTTAGAATTTTTTTTGATAATTTCCTTTGCTTTGTTGGGAGAAACCAGCGGTTGCGAAGCAATTTTGGTTGCATAAACACAGGTACTAACTCTCTGGTAACCTAGCAACGTAGCAAGTGACAAGCTAACAGCCAATCATTTAACAGTATCAAGTTTGGTTGCGCAATATTTTGGGGCGCAGATGGCTCAGTGGGTAGGGAGTCAGACTTGTAGTCAGAAGGTTGCCAGTTCGATTCCCGACTGAGCCAAATGTCGTTGTGTCCTTGGGCAAGACACTTTACCCTAATTGCTCCCAGGTCGTTGCTGTAAATAAGAAATTGTTCTTAGTCAACTTACCTGGTTAAATAAAGGTTAAATAAAAAAAAAACTAAAAAAAACATATTTTTGTCTCGTGAGTCGTGTTGGATTCTTCAGTAACTGAAACTGATGAGTGGAAAATTTGTGCCGCAGCGAGGGAGGAAATTGTTGATAAAACGGGAAAAGTCAGCTCGCCAGTATGGCAGTTTTTTGGTTTTAAAGTCTGACCGTAATCAGACCAATGTCGTCTGCAAATTATGCAAAACCGTTGTCCCCACCAAGACTGGTAATATCACAAACTTGTTTTCCCCACCTTCTCAGGTTTTTCTGTTTATATTTAACACTTTGCACTATATTGATACACTTTATTATGCATTTAAGTATTCTAATTTTGCACCTTAGTGTAACAGATAATTGTTAAGTGTTCATTGTGATTTTAGACTTATGTTTACATTTTATTTATTTGAGTGTTTTCCATGGTTGTGTTGACATTTATGCCTTTATAAATGAGGGGATTATTATTATTAGTGGAAAGTTAAATTTAAAATCAAAATGTTTAAATTTAATTTAATATTTAATACTTATTCTAAATAGGTCATAAGACAGATCAATAATTATCAGTATTGACCGATATGAAACATGTATATCGTGATAGAGTTTTCAGCCATATCGCCCAGCCCTACTATATACTACTGGACGGAACATGTGTGACATCACCCGTTAGTTTGTGGAGATCTGATTTGAGTCATTGAGTTTGCCGTTACCGGCGCAGCCATCTTGGTTGCAGATGAAACCATTTTAGATGAGAGGGTGTCTAACAAAAGGTTTGGCTAACGAAAAACATTAATAAAACTAAATGTAACGTTACTTACTGGAAAACCTGAAATGCTGACTCCTTTGAGTGTCTTGTCATACAACTGAACACTGAACAAGATATTATTAGGCGACCAAAGTGACACAGTCACTACATAGCCATGCCGTAACACCCCCTGCTTTATTGCAGATTTTTAAATCAACAAGACCATAATTCAAATGATCATCCTGTATTGCAGAAGACTAAAAACTAGCAATTGAGACCATAAACTCAATAGGAAAATGTTTACAAAGTTAATAAATGAAGTGAGAAGTGGCTTGTTTTCTCAGACTTCTACAGAAACCAACCTCCTTTTGCAACTGCACATGTGGCCCCAGCTGGAATTCAGATAGAATGCAGGTTTAAGGCACTTCCGGATTTGCACCACATTGCCAAACTGGATGCTCATCCTGTGGTTTGAAACCACAAAACTGACATTTATCATACAAAATGTATATTATATGTACCAAAAGCATTTGGGCTTTAAAATATGTGTTTTTTTGTTGTTGAAAAAAACATTAGTTTCACACAATTGGTTGTTATTTCACAAAGTTGTATTCTAACGCATTCATCTGCACAGACCTTTTGTCTCCAGTTGACACTGCACAATCGCTAGCTCTACCCTATTCTCCTTGAGTGAGATAGTTGACTGATAAGCCAGGACGTCAAATAAGTACTTCAAATGATTGAGGAACATAGACAAATCATAGATTTTCATCGGTGTTCCTTTTTAAATAAAAATGGCTGCATTTACCCAAGTTTGCCCAATTCCTATTTTTTCTTATTCCACTCATTAGTTTTCATCTGGTCTGGCTCTAAAAATCAACAGCTGTTAAAGAACCTGATGTAGCCAAAACATAAATAAATGGAAAGAATATGAGATTTGGATTGCTTGTGTAAATGTGACCATGAAATCTATCTTAAAGGCTGAGGACAGCGCTCAATTTTGCCATAAGACAAATTTGTCATCAAAGGTATATTTCTAAGCATGTAATTACCTTTATTTACATCAATTGTGTGAATTCCATATTCGTTTCACTGAACAGTTATGATTTTACAAAGGACATGATGAACAAACAGCACCATGTTGTGAAAAGATCAATTTATAATTCATTAGCCTTTTCCATTACCAGCATTAAATCCAAGTTCTGTTAATGGACCTGGGCTTCTTCATTTAAAGGTACAATATGTCATTTTCCAAAACAATAACAAAAGACGTACTTTGCATTAAAAAGCAAACATCACTATACATATATTATTTACATATATGTTATTTACATATATATATATATATTTCTTAATTTTGTAGTTACATTATCCTAAATGTTTCCACCAACTTTCAAACCCAGAGAAATGTGTAATATAATTCGAAGACACGGGACCTTTCATTTTGTCTTCCTTCAATGGCGTCATATAACCTTTGACTGCTGTAGTTGCTGTAAGTTCTAGGGAACCGCCAAACATAACATGAATAAAGTTGTAATATTTTTAACAATACATTACTTTGTCAGTGAAAATTTTTCTGCCGCAGACGCTAGATTGGAAGGTTGTCATTGACGACGATAACAAAACCCATGGCTCCCCGCTTCTTCCCGACGTCATCCAAGTACATCTTTTGCTACTGTTTTGATTGAGAGACCCTAGCGGCCAAAAACTACATATTGTACATTTAATTTAGCAGAGATTAGCTATATTCTGGTTTCGCCAACCTGTTACGTACCAGGGATGGTCATAGTATTGCATCAAAATATTTTTCTTACCATTCCTATACAACTAGCTAACAAACATATTATAGATATTAGTCCAGGTACATTTTTTAAATTCATTGGCTGACACCTCCATTAGTTAGGAAATGCAGACCGACTTCTTTGACAATTTGAACATGCCCTCTCACCAGCACTGTGGCCAAGAAGTGGGCGAGCTGGATTTTCCTCCTTATTGGCAGATGCCAGGACATGTATTTTGGAGCGCACACAACTAACATTTATCATAACAATGTATGTTGTCTACCAAAGTAATTGGGCTTCACGATTTTTGTGATTTATTTTTCACGCAAATACTAGTTATTTTACAAGGTTCTATCTAGCGCATTAGTGGAGACAGAGCCATATAACCTATTGACATAGGAGTGAGAGTTGCCTGTTGAGAGAGATTCAAATAATTACTTCAAGCGATTTAGGAACATGGATAAATTATAAATTTTCAACATATATGATCTTCAAAAAATGTATGACTTGCATTATACTTAAATCGGACTCCAACAGGTTATCAGTGATATTAAAATTATGCAAATGTTTAGCCTAACTCACTGTTTACCACCACCGTCATCCAGGTTAGAATACGATTTTGCTAGCAACCACGTACACATTATTCGAACAAAACAAAAAAATACACACTTTTTGGCGATAAAGTAAGAATAGTGTTAGGCAAACCGTTGGCACTGGCAGTGTAGTGTCTTTATCTTTAGCTGATGTTAGCTAGCATTAACTGGAATTCACTAGCATTAGATGGCTTTCAATAGCACTAGCTTGCTGAAGTTAATGTTAATTGGCTGACATTAGCTAGCTTCAGCTGATGTTAAATAGCATTAACTGGCTCTCAGTAGTGTTATTTGGCTTTAACTAGCATTAGCTTTCTGGAGATAATATTAGTTATCCAGTGTTAACATATGCATAGCATATGCTTATTTTAACTAGCATTCTTTGAAATAATAAAAATAGCTGACATTAGCAAGCTTTGCAATTAAGTGTTTTGAATGTATTTATTATAAACTCGACATACAGTGAACTCCACAATTCACTGGACAGTGACCATTTTGTTGTTATTTTGGTTCTGAAATCTAGCACGTTTGAATTTGAAAGGATACAATGACAATGTTGAAATACAGACTATCAGCTTTAATTTGAAGGTATATACATACAATATCAGATAAACCATTCAGAAATGACAGCACAGTGGCCTAGTGATGTCGATGTATAACAGACTTCTAACAGTAATTTCATGCACAGGACACAGAACCAAATATTGACAATTATTAAATTAATCTACATTATTTTAAACTTTCCAATGTCTTTATAAGTGCCTGAAAATGAGGGGACCATCCACAGAAGGTGCTGTCATTTCTGAACGGTTCATCCAATATGCATGAAAATACCCTAAAATTAAAGCTAACAGTCTGCACTTCAACCTTGTCATCATTATATCATTTTAAATTCAAAATACAGAAATAAAAATAACAAATGTTCACTATCCAATGGATTATGGTGTTCACTGTATAGCTAGTAACCAATAGTTTTGTAGCCTTTTAAGGTGTTTATCAAACTTCATTCAGATGTCTCCATTTACTATTGTTCAATCAGCACAACTACTTGCAGCCATTTTTGCAGTGTGCACTAGCTAGCTATTTGCTCTTTGTCTGATAGTTGTGAGGTACATTCCATGCAACAGATCATTGGTTCACACTAACATTGTGACACTTGGAGTGTAAGAGGTTAGGTGTGTTGGAGATTTATTAAGACAACATGCAAGTATGCTTCAAGATAAACAAAGTACACCCAAAATGTTTATAGAATTACACCTAAGAACATACAGCCATAATTTTACCCAGGTCATTGCTGCAAATGAGAACTTGTTCTCAGTCAACTTACCTGGTTAAATAAATACATATATAGAGTTTTGCATGAATTAGGCAAGTTAACATGGGTGTGAATTTGACAACAGAGTTTGTACACTACTCTGAAATGTGTTAAAGTTAATCCCTGTATTGCCATATATATCTATTTGAAACAATTTTTAATCTTGCTAAAGTTTGCCAAGGCATGTCAAGGAATATCTAAGACCAAGTGGAAGATGATTATATGATTTAACAAATCTAAAATAGAGTTTTTAGGCTCCAACGGTAAGTGCCATGTTTGGCACAAATCTGCACATCATGAAAACACAATCCATACCATGAAGCAAGGTGGTGGCAATGTAGTGGTATGGGGATGCTTTGCTGCAGCAGGGCCTAGAAAACTTAAAGATAAAGCAAAATTGATGCAGCAAAGTACAGAGATGGAAGGAAATCTGCTGAAGTGTCCCAGTCAGAGACATGGAACTTTTAGCAGGACAATACCCCGAAACATATCACCAAAGTCAAAAACAGAAACTCAATCTTGGGAAAATGTGGAAAGAGTTTAAAATGTTTTTTAAAGAATGGTAAATGCAATGCTTAGAAAGGTTTCTAATATTGAACATCAGTTTGGTGAAAAATGATCCAGACTCTAGGGCAGAGCAATGACAAACCAATGGAATTCCCATATACAGGAAACGTATGGGATAGATCGTTTCACATCTTTCAAAGTAACCATTTGCACCAATTCTGCCTGTGTTTTTCTGTTGTTCATTATGAATAAATATTTATTTCCATCCAGCAGGCATAGGTCAAAAGGGAGTGTTACTGTTTGTCCCCGAAAAGAGACAACAGCCAAAAAAACAAAAACAAATTTAAGACAATGTAATGCAAAAAACGCAAGATCAGGAAGGTAAATTACTCAATAAGTTAACAATATGTATCTTTTCTGTGATAGTAAGGATGTATTTAGTAATATCCCATTACATATCAATAGTCTATTGACATTACTCATAAAAACATAGTGGTTTTGTAAGAACAACAATTACCAATATCAGAAAAGTTGCACCTTGTGTCACAAATGCATCTCATATTATGATTTTATTAATCTGGCATATTCCATCACTTGTTCAGAGTTGCAGCTAACATACAGAAAAGGAGTGCTAGTACTTTTAACCAGAAGAATGTCACATTCTGCTCTGCAGTGGGTGCCAGAACAGGGATGGAGTGAGAAGGTCAGAGACTTAATGACCTGCCACTATCTTCAGTAAGTTTGCCACATCCTAGTATTCTATAAAATATTGTTTCACAACAAATAATCCATCAATTTCAATTGGATGCCTTTTCAACTATTTGAAAGGACACAGCATATAAACTATTATGATAGAAAGTAGTTAAATATTTATTGTCAGTAGTTGTGTAAAAAAAGTGCTGAAGTTGAATTACTGAATGTAATGAAAAGTGTGAAATATAGCACCCAGTGAAAAATTCTGAAACCCGTGTGTTCGACGCACTTGAACCCGATTGACGGGGCAAAATGATCCTATTTAAACTAATACATTTTGACACAAGTCACTCACAAGTCTTGTCACTTCACACAGAATAATGGTACACTATGGTAATCTGTATATACCTAGAGAACATACATTGCATCCGGAAAATATTCACAGCGCTTCACTTTCCATGTTTTGTTATGTTACACTCTTATTCCAAAATTATTATTTTTTTTCCCTGAGAATTCTACAAACAATATCCCGAAATGACAATGTGAAAGAAGTGTTTGAAATCTTTATTTAGCAAATTTATTAAAAATATAAAACAAAAAAGCCACAAGTATTTACAGCCTCTGGTCAATACTCTGTGGAAGCACCTTTGACAGCAATTACAGCCTAAAGTCTTTTTGAGTATGATGGCACACCTATTTTGGGGAAGTTGTCTTGTAGCCACTCCTTTGTTATCTTGGCTGTGTGCTTAGGATCATTGTCCTGTTGGAAGATGAACCTTCGCCCCAGTGTGAGGTCCAGAGCACTCTAGAGCAGGTTTTCAGCAAGGATGTCTCTGTACATTGCTGAATTAATTTCCTACGATCCTGACTAGTCTCCCAGTTCCTGCCGCTGGAAAACCTGCCCACAGCCTGATGCTGCCACCACCATGCTTCACTGTAGGGATGGTATTGGCCAGGGGATGGCTTCCTCCAGACATGATGCTTGCCATTCAGGCCATAGAGTCCAATCTTCGTTTCATCAAACCAGAGAACTTTGTTTCTCATGGTCTGAGAGTCCTTCAGGTGCCTTTTGACAAACTCCAGGTGGGCTCATTGTGCTTTCGTCTGGCCACTCTACCATACAGGCCTGATTGGTGGAGTGCTGCAGAGACTTTTTAGAAGGTTCTCTTCTCTCCACAGAAAAATGCTGGTCCTCTGTCAGAGTGACCATCAGGTTCTTGCTCACCTCCCTGACTAAAGCCCTTCTCACCCGAACGCTCAGTTTGGCTGGGCGGCCAGCTATAGGAAGAGTCTGGTGGTTCCAAACGTCTTTCATTTACAGATGATAGAGGCCACTGTGCTCATTGGGACCTTCAATGCCACAGATATTTTTCTGTACCCTTCCCCAGATCTGTGCCTCGATACAATCCTGTCTCGGACGTCTACAGACAATTCCTTGGAATTCATGGCTTGGTTTTGCTCTGACATTTACTGTTAACTGTGGGACCTTAATAGACAGATGTGTGCCTTTCCAAATCATGTCCAATCAAGTGAATTTACCAGAGGTGGACACCAATTAAGTTGTGGAAACAAGGATGATCAGTGGAAACAGAATGCACCTGCGTTATGGCAAAAATTGTGAATACTTATGTACATGGGCTTTTTCATTTTTTATTTTTTATAAAATTGCTAAGATTTCAAACACACTTCTTTCACATTGTCATTATGAGGTATTGTTTGTAGAGTTTTGAGGGAAATAATAAATTTAATCAATTTTGGAATAAGGGTGTAACATAACAAAATGTGGAAAAAGTAAAGCGCTGTGAATACTTTCCAGATGCACTTTAAGCTTCCATTTTAATATTAAACACTATTTTAGAAGACTTGAGTAAACTCAGGTAAAATTCACAGGCAGTTTACATGTCTCTATATCAGGGGTCAAACATTTCTAGCATGACAGCTACTTAAGTAATAAACACAAGTAACATGCTAAAAATCTTCACCTGGCTTCCGAATAGCAACATTCTTCTCTTCCCCCAGGTCCTTTGTGCATAATTAAAAGTAATGCAATGTGCTTTGTCATTATCATTTAAAAAAAAGGTAAACTCGTACTATTTTTTTTCTTTGCAATTGCAGTTGCCAAATTTTATTCTGTTTTCCCACACCCATTTGAAAGTGTCCTGGAAAATAAGAAATTCTATTTTTTCCAGTAAAGAGGAAGCAGCTTTCAGACATCTTTTAAACTTAACTGGTTGTCTTCTCTTAGTATTGGCTAAAATGTATCAAATCATACTTTAAACCGCTAATATGACATTAGAATCACATACACATTATTCACAGCAGTGTTGAGATGCATATTGTAACATACAAAGACATTTTCATTGTGTATGGTAGCCAATGGTGATGATTCAAGAAATTGACAAATTTCATTGTGAAGAAACAAACCATGCATATGATTGTTAGATATCAACTACAAGCACAGACTGTAGACAAGGCCTGTAAAAATAGTGTCTGAGCATTTACTGAGCAAAAGTTATATGCAGGTCTAACAATGGATCTATACTGCTGCTACTCATTTCATGGCAAAGATTGCAAAAATATAAATACATAGACATAAACATTATATTCCAATGATATGCATCTGCCAGGCAAGCCTTCTTTGCCATTTTGGGAAAACTGTGCAAAAGTTCCAAGTATTTCAATGAACCCACAAAATGGATATCATTTCATTAATCTTTTCAGCAGCAATTGCCGTATTTTAGCGCATTAGGCGCGCAGCTGAAATTGACGTGTAAAATAAATATCAGTATTGCGCGCACCCTTACAAAGCGTGCATCATTTTTGTAGAAAGGTGACACGTAATATCCCCTCACCCAAACCTGGATTGATGGGCACTCCGCTAGTCATTGTGTTAAAAATGACACCCAACCCCCCCAGTCCTGATTAGATAAAACAAAACCAGCTATTCCCAAAGTGGAGTATACACGTTAATGTTAGTGGGATACACAAAAAACTTGTGGTCAATGTGTATTTCAATATTCAAACTGGTCTATACATTTAAGTGATTTTTTCTTGTCTGAGTAGCCCAGTCTCACTGGCAAAAAATAATCACTAACTAGAGTCTGTATAAATAACAACACAATGTAAAATAGTATCAAATAATTGGCATCCAGCCAGATAATTAAGTTTATGTGTCTTAATTATGTTTATTGAGTACATGAGAAAAGACACTCAGTAGGCAAATCAAATTATACAAACTTGACAAGTATGTAACGCTAAGTACAACAAAGTACAAAAAGAAAAAACAATGACATACAGTGAATAGTAGATCATCTTGTAGGACAGAAAATTGTTTGCTTCAACAAATTCAAATAGTTGCAAAGGCTTGTAGCTACTTTAAGGCAAGCTGCAACAATGTTTTGCATAAAGTGTGTGCACTGGCAAGAAGATGCAACTTGCCTTCATATTGAAAAAAATTCTGCATTTTAGCGTGATTCATTGAAGCGTGATTAGGAAGGCATATATCTAACATAATTTAAACTCATTATGATTCCGACCTTTTGAGCAATGTGCGCAACAGTGTATGGAAAGTATGACACATCCATACACTCGTACTGTATGATCATACTGAATAGTGTCCTTAGCACTAACCAAATTAGTTTTTTACTATAAAATACTTTTATTTTTTTACGTCAAAACGAATTCTGCTGAGCCACTAGCTTTGTTAAAGGGTTTAGCCTCCTGTTCAGATTTCGATGGTCTCTATAATAGTTAATCAATGGTTTACACGTCTAAAATTAAACAAGTGACAGTAGTTTAAATTTATCTCGTCTAAAATACATGTATTTTTATAACGTCAAAACGAAGTCTCCTCTGCATATAGCAAATCTTTCATTGTAAGAATAATAACGGCACGGACGGGTGAATACCATCCTACAATTCAAAAAACTATGAATTTTGTATTCATTCCCAGTTCTCTGATAATAAAACACTTTAGTATTTGTAGTAACTGCAGTCCTGCAGTTACATTGTAGTCTAGGATTTGATCAACTGGTATGTGTCTATGATTACTAATGTCTGGCCCTTAAAAGTGTGTTATATTCAGTGATAGTATATGAATGGACCAACAGACACCATTAATTTCTATGCAGAGTAAGTGAAGTCAACTAGAAGCACTTTTTCGGTGGTAGCGGAGCGTACTGCGCAGCCACAAGCTCAACGTGACACCATAGATGTGAGCAACGTCTCTGAAAGTTGTAATTCTTATCTTAGCCATGCCAAGAGAAATCTGAATTTTGCCTCTTGCAGAGGAAGGAGAGTGTGAGTAGGAATTGTCCATGAGCGTAGGAGCAGGAGCAACTTTGGTAAGTATTCTGATTAATTATTTTGTCATTTTGACTGTATGCCTCCATGTCCCCCGGACTGTCTGCGAGCTTCTCCTGGACTCTACGATAATTTCTCTACTGTGTGACAGTAATTTGCGTGGTAATGACACAATAGTTAGCATATTTTCACAAAAAAACTGTGTGAAGTAATAGTTAATATGTCCAATAAAATTTAAAATTGTTTAAAAAAAAGAAAGATTTGGGTGGTAATTGTACTTTAGCGGTATATACGGTAATTGTCCAGTTTGTAGTTTGATTTGCCTACTGGAGGTTTTTTCTCAAATACTCAATAAAAACAAATAATTAGAGTTTTTCTGGTTGGATGCCAATTAGCCTATTTGATATTTGACATTATGTTGATATTTATCTAGACACTAGTTGGTGATTATTTTTGCCAGTGAGACATTCAGACATGAAAACATCACTTTAATAACGTATAGGCACGTTTGAATATTGAAATACATGTTGAACCACAATTTATTTTGTATCCCACTTTGGTAATAGCTGTTCTATAACAAAAATACAGAACAAAAATAATGACTGTAGTTATCTTGTGTAAAAAACATTTGATATAGCGCCCCACTGAGTATAGGGTGCGGGGGGTGGTGCCATTCATAAAAACGTGCATTCAAGCGCGATATATTCGCTAAAATACAGTATGCCTTCAGACTCAACCAGTCTAAGCTGGACTGATGAATGCAACTCCTAGGAAAATTACCTATACATCACAAAATTTGAAGAGCAAATTTGGATGTCAATCTGCTTGATATAATGAACACCCCTACTTTGTAGCTATTTTTACAGTATGTTTTTTATATTCATGTGAAACACTGGCCTTTGTGAAAATTGATTCTCGATTGACTTAACTGGATGAATTGTGGTAAACTAATAAATAAAATCTATATAAACTCATTAGCCTCGCTACACATGAAGACAGAAAAACACCTGTACACTACATTAAAGATGATTAACATTACAGATAATTGTGTTAGGCTTGGCTGCTTATGGCTGACCAAATAATGGCTAAACAATGGTATAATGTCTGTTTCGCATTGACTAGATAGTAGCAAGAGCTTTTGGTGTATATCAGTTGTGATAGAATAACATTTATAAATAAATAGTCATTAGTCTACTTTAAATGTGTCTGCTAAATGATTAAGATCTTTACAAATGGGTTGTGGTGATTGATGTGTTAGCAACCTCTGATTCATAAGAACGTCATTATTATCCTATTCTATATTCAAAAACAATAATAATATTGTATAAAATCAGTATAAAACCAGAAATTTGAATTGTGGGTGGTGACATGAATTGTAGTGAGTCATTGATCATAACTACTGCATTACTTAGGTAATGTCACTTAACAGTTCTATATTATTTATCAACGATATGTACAGTCCCACAAGTAATTTCTACCATGTACACATTTTCTCCCATGTTACTAGCTTACTACTTGGTTAGCAAAAGTTGTGGTTTGTCTTATATGTTGCCATGGTCAATTTGAGCTTGAATTCACATGTAAAAAATTAAAGTAAAATGAAAGTACTATTAAAAGTAGAAATAACAGGTGTTGCATGCCTACCAATTGAACAAAAGGCAAACACAGATTTTTGCAGAATTATGTGGACAGAAGAATGTGAATATGGTTTCTCTGAAGAAAGGTCTGCGTGATTATGTTTATATACACACACACACATATATATATAAATGACTGAGTCTTCAGTGTGTGTGTGTGTGCGTGTGTGTGTGTGTGTGTGTGTGTGTGTCCGTGTCCAGTGCATTCAGGTGCTTCGTATAGTTGGGGTTCAACCGCTCTGGTGTGTGTCTCTAGTGTACTCACCTTTTCGGCATAATTGGACTTGAAGCCGTCTCCTTGGCGTCTCATCTCGTCTTGCTCTCGATGGCGCTGCATCATCTCCTCCTCCTGTCTACGCCTCTCTTCATGCCTACAAACAAGAGCAAAATGAGTACAAACGCAAACCTACACAGTTACAACTCTCATGTCATCGGTGGAGAATTAGACAGGATGTACGCGAACATACCTCATCTCAATATTCTTGCGCTTCTGGAGCTCCTGGTTACGTAGCTCCTCCAAACGTCTCAGCTCCTCTTGGCGCCTCATAAGGTCTAAGAGGGAAAGAGGTGGTTGATACATGACAGTCTATTTCAAACCCTATAGTAGTCTAGGGGGACATGTGCTATATTTATCTATATGTGCTTGCAGGTCTCAAAAATCAGGGCGCCTCGTTTGCCTGGGGGTGATAAATATTTCTGGGATGTTTCAAAACAGACGCTGGCACTGTTGTGAGACGATAGACAGAAAAACATAGATGCAAACAATAGTGGTTCCACACTAATAACATTCTCAAATGCAGACCTAATGATAATATTTTCTGTAACGCAAATTGTTTAAAACGATATTACGGCCCCAACTTTAAATAGGTTAAAAATCTATCAGGGATGTTTTTGTGGTCACGTACATGTTCAGGCATTTTATTATCAGCATGTATTCAAACAGTAATGTGTATTTTAATAATAGTGTTCAACACATCATGTTGTCTTCAGTCTTCACCCCTTAATAATTGGTGTAGTGGGCATTACCAAAGTGTGCTGCGCAACCACTTCTGCAAGTGAAAAGCTAAACAGCAACAAGAATAATGTCCGGAAATATGAATGCTGCTTTCCCATCCTCCGGCAAATCAATGTTGTTAATTTGAATGAATACAAGGATTTGAGAATAACTGTGTTTGTTTATATACTGATAATAGCAGGTTAAACCTACATTACACGCAGCATTTACTCACATTTTCATTTACTTAATTATCGTTCACCAACTTACCCACTAGGGCTGACCCCATTCAGTCGACTAGTCTGAACTAAGATTTTCTTAGTCGAGCAGTCGTATGGCTGTGTGAGCTCTGATTCCTGCCTGTGTCACTTAACTACACCACTGCTGAAAGAAAGTAATGGGCGACAGAATACTATAATAATATTCAAGTTTAAAAAGAGAGAGTTTGCTGTGCTTCCGCAACCACAACAATCCGGTGCAACCAGGGCAGGACTAGCCATATTATGTTAGACAAAAAGTACTACACTATAATAGGCCTATTATTTTTTACATACTGCTCATGTGAGCGCAATTGTAGCAGTTGTTCGTTTCACTATAACCTGTCCTGGGGCCTCATTTATAAACGTGGCGTACGCACAAAAGAAGACTTACGCAGCGCTCTACGTAATAACTGTGATTTATAAAAAGCAAACTTGACAGGAAAATGTGTGGCCCTTCACGGCAACTCTGACCCAGTCGTACGCATAAAAACGGGTGAAATGAGAAATGGCGACACCGCCGGCAAATGGATGAAACACGTAGGCTACTGTAGATCCGTCTGAAACTCCAGAGCGTTGTGTAAATGAAATCGAAATCCTGCCTCTCATTAATAATATTAAGATGTCACCAAGCCATGCTTACAATTAACAGCCTGCAGAGAAAAACAAACAAAATAAAACAAGATTGTAACGTAAATGCAAATGAAGCACATATTGCACACATTTGCAAAAAGAACACTCAAATATATTATTATATTGGCATGTTATGTAATTCATCCTCATAAATAACACAGTAAACAGAACAAAATCATGTTTAAAAGTAATATTCTTGTCGATGTCTCTGTCAGGCGGTGCAGATAAAGTCTTTATTGTCCATTGGGGAATATTGTTTTTATAGTATAAATGTCATTATCAGATACAGAAACACTGTTCATTTATATGCATTTAGTTTGTTTTATTTTTAAATGTGTTCCATCTTAACCATTTTGAAAGGTGCAAGGAATTCCATTTGTGCAGAACTATTTTCTATTTACAATTAGATTAATACCGACATCTGTAGATTACCAGATACAATCAAAAGGATGGTTATAAAAAGCCATGCCATCACAAAGCGTAATGACGTACAATAGCTGATCTTTCACTGTTAAAAGATAATACTAATAATATTAGCCTAATGCATATTATTTATTGGCGCCTTTCATAGGACTAATAACAGGATTTCTGGCAACTAGCACTTTCGAGAAGGAATTGACTGACAGGTCAGGGATCTCAGCCAACCCTTAGCCGGGTTATGCCAGGCATGTTAGTCGGTATAATAGGCTTGTCGCATAATTAGGCTACATGAAGTTTCCGTACACGGCGGGTGAACAGGCAAACAAAAAAGCAAATTTTGCAGCTATGCCTGGTTTCCCAAATGTAAGCGGTGCTATAGCCATAATGTCAACGAATGAGAATGAACATGTTTTCATTAATCGAAAGCATTTCCATTCCGCCAATGTCAAAATAATTTGTGATGCAGGCATGTTGCTGTAATGTAACCAATTTTCCCCCACCCGTGGCAGACACACTTTCGCGATAAAGCGCTAGACGCTTTGACATCGACTGATATCTGACCACTTTATTTTGGCTACGGTCCGACGTTCTTACAGTGTCTGCAACCTTTTGTCACTCCAACGCCTTTTCGGCATTGGTAATAGGCACACTGTGCCCTTCAAACAACATTTTCCTCCTCTTTTCCACCTTGCCAACAATATTTTCTACTTCACATTGAGTGAAGTTGTTTTTTTAGATATCCTCTGTGTTTGACATTAATTCTCAATCAATGAATAATCATTTTGGATCAGTTTCACTGACTATTTATGGACAAGTATGGGCGTGATTGTTATTTATAAAGGGAAAGATGCGTAGGACGTGCGTGCGCACAGTTTTATAAATCTGAATATTTCTTTGTGTACGCACGTCCAATATTTCGTCCGTACGCCACTTCTGATGCAAATCCACCGCAAAGTTTTATGAGGCCCCTGAACTTTAAATCTACTGTTGGTGTTATTAAAATTTTGGGGGGAAAAAAGCCTTACAATTCAATAGTATGGAAGCATTTTATCAAAGTACCGGTTGATGCAAACTCTGCCGACAACAGTTTTCGTACCATAGTTCAATGTTAGATATGATGTAGCCTTACCACTTGAAAACAGTAAGATTCACTTATGTAAGTGCATGCTGCTTTGAATCTACTTGTTAAAATGTGCATGAAACTAAAGCTTTAGGCTGTATGTCGGCTTTGGCTATGCTAAGTTGGAATGATCTAATCACAAAAAAGCCATTATTGTTAAAACCAGAAACAAAAGATAAATTGCAGGTTTATTCTAAATTTAATGGAACCCTCCAGACCCCTAAACACCTAAAAACCATTGTGCCAGTCATGTTTCCGACATGACAGTCACTAAATACACCTTCTCAGCGCGCTCGGTATTTCCCAACTCGGCCACTCTAAGTTGCCCAAAAACCTTTGGTGACATGACTGCAACATTTTAAAAAATGAATCTAGATGCGTTTGTTTGACTTCGTTTGGCCAGTGGCCTCACTAGGCCACCGTCACCAATTTCCACAATGAGTAGGAAAGAGAAGTCATGTCAGCCCAAATGCCTTCCAGAGGCTTTTGCAACTAAGCTGCATTTTAAATCTGCAAAAATATTTATTTATACTTTCCAATAAATTTATTATATTTTTTGTTGCAGCAAATCTAAAATGAATGTAAAAACAGGAGACGGCATGAGGTTTAAACAATCGCTTGGAATGGAAGCATAGTTCTGTATAGGCCTGCACAATAAATCGCTATAAAATCGCGATCTCGATTTACCCCTGTTCCCAATTTAATTTTAAATGACTTCGATTAGAATTTTTGTACAGACATGTTCAAGGAGTTTAGATTTTGTATCAGGTACAATAGTTTGGTTTAATTTAGGAAAAAAATAGACAATAGTTTGGTTTAATTTTGGGAAAAAGCTACATTTTCATTGCTTACATCAAAATAAACCAAACTATTGTACATTATTGCTCTTCAATGAAACAAAAGTATTTCTTATCCGATTACTTGATTAATCAATGGAATTATCAGTAAAATACTCGATTACTAAAATAATCGATAGCTACAGCCCTAATTGGGAGCCATTTCACGTCTTCTCTGCTGATACGGTCAGTGATTAACTCTCACCAAGTCGATCGACTGTTATATCAACTACACAGCTCAAATTCATACAGGCTTAGTAATATTTAATAATAATAATAATTTTTCATTTTACATCATGTTCATCCAAGTATATTTACAAATATATAGGCAGTAGGCCATGCTAATTGCTACACAGTAGAGATGCGCGGATCGACTATTATCTGCAACCACAGCACAAAACTCATCATCCGTCTGCCATCCAGCTGAACCAACGTTTTTGACCAATTTTCAAAGCCGCACCCGCCCGCCATCCGCTGATTGGGCGATGCAAGGCGCTGCTGATGCAAGCCGCGAGGCTAGAAAGCTCTTGCATCAGAATATCAGCAGTGAACTCCCGTCTCCGATCAGTGCACAGGGACAAAATAAAAAAATATATATTAATAAAATGCATATCGGAAATCCTGACCTTACCTGATTAGGCTACTGTACAATATTATCATTGTAATAAAATACGCAATTTGGCACATCATTTTAACATGCTCCTATTTAGCCTATATTAAGGCTATGGTATACTATAGTATTAGTATACTACTAATTAATACCTATTGCACTTTATTGTTTTGCAAAAAAGAAAGCTTAAATAAAATTAAAAGTTAATTTTGAATGCATGGAAAGAGACAGCGCGTCTTTTTCAAGTAGACAGTGCAATTCATTTTATACCAGCACACCTAACAATCATACAATAAACAAAGCCTTGATATTAAAACAACTCTATTTGTTTTGAAATTCACTGAAAGTCCACTGCACAACACTGCGTCGTGCATGTTCACACTTTTTATTGTCCATATAAATCCAAAAACTTGCCTGCTTGCCTTGCACATCAAATTAACGGGCAAGGTTTTCCAACTATTTTTCTTACCTTGTGTATTTGCTGTGGGTGTAATTGAGCTTGTAGAAGTTTAGCTCTTGTGTTCTTAGTATAGAACGAGATGCGACATGGGAGATGAATCATTGGTCAACTTGTACTGTATTCTACTTTCTTATTGCACACTGAAGAGGACAAATGCTGGTAGGCTACCATAGGCTTCATTTTTGTTACCTTTAGTGTATTTGACTACTTCGAAGTGTGCTTGATTTATTTCGGATGTAGGTAACAATATTTAACAATGTATATATTTTTTTCTTTTGATTGGTCTAACCGTCACTATCCCAAATTTCAATAAAATATTACTTTTCATCACGTCATCCGCACGATCCGCAGTTTATCCGCGGAGTCCACCACTGAAACCGCCAACCGCGCATCTCTACTACACAGACTAGTCGAGACCCTGCTTTGCCTGAAGAATGCCTTTTGCCAGCTATACATTTCAGTCTACTCAACTGATACTTTCAAAGAAAAGATCTCACCAAGTCGATCGACAGAAAGATCACTTACACATCTCTAATTCATACAGCCTTTGCAATATTATGTTAACCAATATTTTTTATATCATGTTGCATTCCTCCAAACTTATTTAGTAAGACCTAGATTCTTAATGTGTGCTTATTTACCAAAACCGATGCTACACAATGTAGTGTTAGAATTTGTACCGTATCAGTATTAGTAAAATCTGTCAGAAAATCCTCACCAAGTCAAGCGAGAGTCATACCACCTAGGTATAAACCAGCTCCTTACCTGTGCTCCTTACCTGGGCCTCCGTCTGAGCCTAGCTGGTTATTCCCGTTGATTTTCAGGATAATGAAAATACCGTTTCAGAAACACTATTGAAACTCAAATGATCCTAGGCTTGACAATAGCTTCACCCGGTGGACACCAGCTTGATTCAGCTAACTATTTTCCTGCCTTTGCCATACTTCTTCATCACTGTATTCTGGCTCAATCATGTATAGTTGGATATTACCATTCAATAAAACCTGATCATAGTTGAAATTAGGGTTGGGCGATGTCTACTAATTTGGCATCGGACGATGTCTACAGTGAAACATCATGATGGACGATGAAATCGGGGGGCGGAGCTATACATTTTATGAACTTAAAAAATATATATTTATACATTAATCTATTAATAAAATTTATATTTATTGCACATTTGATCCCATCCTCTCCTACTCATCCGGGTTTTTCCTT
>JACXGM010002406.1:0-10258 GCA_016801145.1 Umbra pygmaea
TGAACACAGAGTCACACAGTCACAGAGGGCATCCTCATGCTGAACACAGAGTCACACAGTCACAGAGGGCATCCTCATGCTGAACACAGAGTCACACAGTCACAGAGGGCAACCTCATGCTGAACACAGAGTCACACAGTCACAGAGGGCAACCTCATGCTGAACACAGTCACACAGTCATAGAGGGCATCCTGATGCTGAACACAGAGTCACACAGTCACAAAGGGCATCCTCATGGTGAACACAGAGTCACAGAGACACACAGTCACAGAGGCACAGAGACACACAGTCACAGAGACACACAGTCACAGATACACACAGTCACAGAGGGCATCCTCATGCTGAACACAGAGTCACACAGTCACAGAGGGCAACCTCATGCTGAACACAGAGTCACACAGTCACAGAGGGCAACCTCATGCTGAACACAGTCACACAGTCACAGAGGGCATTCTGATGCTGAACACAGAGTCACACAGTCACAAAGGGCATCCTCATGGTGAACACACAGTCACAGAGACACACAGTCACAGAGACACACAGTCACAGAAACACACAGAGAACCAGAAATGTACAGACACACAGAATTACAGAGACACAGTTCTGTCCAGGTGCTTGGAATCCTTTTTTTAAAGCTGTTTCAGGGGGTATTGTTTATTATTTTAATGACAGAACAGTAGGAAGCATAAGCTAGAGAAACATATAATGAGTAGACAGAGAGCAATCTACAGACAGCAGCCATGCTGATCGCAAACACCGTAAGCAGGAGGCACAGCGTGTTAGAATCCTCATTGGTTGATAAGTGTGGAATATCAGACCTTATTGTCCACACTGCATAATGCTGTATGGCTTATACCCTCTATATGTGGTGGTTGTTGTGTGGGTTGTTCGGAGCAGTCAGGATAATGTCCTGATATGATCCATTACCTGAGCCCTCTCGTCATCGTAATCCAGACAGCCCATTCCATCCAGCCGCTGCAGGTCGATCCAACCCTTCCAGACCACGCACACTCCATTCAGGATCATGGGGGCCTTCAAGTACACCTGCACACAGGGACAACGCACCATCAACCAGATGTTTTATATCTCAACCCTTTCAAACAACACACACTAAAGTAATTAGGTTCTTTACAAAAACAAGATCAATGAAGGGCAATGAGTTCACAATCACTGAGTTCACAGTCATGTCCCTCTCCTTACTCTGGCTGTCTGCTCCCAGCCCAGGGGCGTGGTAATAAAAGGGAGGGGGTTACGAGTTGAAATTGGAGAGACAGTACCCCCCCAAATTCAAATGAAAGATTAAACCCTCAGTTGCATCGGAGGCTCTCTACAATAGGGGGTTTGAATTGTAAATCTCATGCAAACCATTCTGAGCCAATCTAAAGAAAGGCCTTTTGAAAATCCGCTCAAATGTAAACAAGCAAATGGTCCTCAGGTCCCAAAGGGACACAAACTACATACGCTAACGTTCTACTTTTCACCGTCCCTCGGGTCCGACCGAGGCTTAGCTCACTCAGATGTTTGCTTCCTGCCATGTCACTGTTTATTTACAAAGGCTGTTGTAAAAAGAGACACAGCAAAACCCACATGCACCTATTAAAAAACACTAGTAAATCCTGTCTTTATTTGTACAAATGAATGTGTGTGCGCGTGTATAGATGAACGCCCTTCTGCTAAGTATGGATATATCCATATGAGAGGGGACGCACAGAGGAGCCAGATGGAGGGATGTCTATGCTGGAGTGGGAGACAGTAAGTGGGTGTATTATATGGCTGTATATCTGTTTGGCTCAGGGCCATAGAAATACCCCATCCCTGAGGCTCTGGAATTCAGTCCCAGACAAAAGCGTGCAGTGTGTCAGACTGGCTGATGTTTATTTCTGTAGCTGGAGTACGGCAGCAGGAAGACCTTGGAGAGTGCTTTGGATGTACAAGCACACACACACACACGCACGCACGCACATGCACACTTTCACACAAACCCACTGCGTTTCCTGTACAGGAGGACTAAAGGTTTACAATGACATGAAATGCTGACTTGCAACACAATGGAAATACTAGTGAATCAACACTTTAGTTGCATATTGGTATTGTTTAGATTCAAGGCTTTTATTGACAGTGAGAATCATAGGGACACATGAAGAAGAGGCACGGACCACACGTTTACCACTGGATCACAGCTTCACACCACACACCACACACCTAATCAACTTATTAAAAACACACATTTCTACAGGGGTAATTTGCACACTGCACAGAAATGGTTTCTTTAAACAGGTGGTTAGGTGATTCTTGTGCCTCCCTCCAACAGAACGGGTTCTCTCACCCCCCCAATGTTCCACTCCATCCCTTACCTGTCAGAACCAGCCCCCCCGGCTCTACACTGGCCCTCTGCTGACAACTACTCACATGTCCGCTCTACAGCAGCAGTGATCAAGGGAAAGGCTTTGGCTGCTCTGATAGCACAACTCCATTTACACAGGGTTGTACTTCAATATATTATTTAATATTCTCACTCTCAACTCAGTACATGTAGTAGACACACACAACACTAACTACACCACCATATGACACTGTGTTTGACCAAGACGCATATAGGCTACCGATACTACACAGAAATGCTTGGAGAGCAAAACACAAGTCCATGGTTATGCATGAGATTTCCAAGGACTTAAATGTGCACCATAAGTGATTCAGAGAAACCATATATCCTTTGGGCAGCGAGTTTAAAATAAACACAAAATGAATGTCTGCATACATGTCTTTTCTATCATTTTGGACCTCCACCTTTTTGCCTCCCGCCAGCCAAATGAAACAGAGCTTCCTCCAACCAATACAGACCTTTGAGCCATTAGTAACACATTTAACAGTCTTCCTCGGGCCCTTCCGGAAGGAACATTCAGAACTTCATCAGGCTAAACTCACAGTTGTTATTGGGTGGGCGCCAACAACGCAGACATACGAGAAAAGCAGCTTCTCAAAACCCCCAATTTTCCTCAGGTTATTTTGGTGAAATACTGTACATATTTATAAACTTGGTGGTTCAAACGTCAAACCTTGATTGGTTGAAAGTTGTGTTATATTTAAGCAAAGGCACAAGGGGGGTGTGGTATATGGCCAATGACAACTTTCACATGTCCACTCCAAGGAAAAGTTAAGCCTATTGGCTGTTCTCATAGCACCGACTCCATATTTGTAATATATCACCAACCCTCAAGATTCTTTATTGCTTTTATAAACCGGTTTCCAACACAATTAAAGCAGTAAAAAACAATGTAATGTCATAAACCATCATATACCACGGCTCTCAGCCAAATAGCATATAAGTATTCGAAGCACTTGGTTTACAAAATATTGTATACCACAGCAGGGCTGTGCACAGACAATTTTGGGGGCAGGGGCTCAAATAAAAAAAGAAGAGCACTCTGCGCGCGTACACACACCCTTTCCAAGTGTCCATTATTCCCATTTCCCAAATGCCACAAAACCATTTATAATCACACACTACATCAGAACTTGGGCCTAGTTTTGTCTCCTCTAAAATGCTAATAATTGAAGTGTATTACGATATTATGTTGGAGAAAATGGAAAGGTTTGAAATCAGAGGCATAGGGCTGGAATTGCTGAAGAGCTACATCAAAAATAGGAGTCAGTATGTACAAGTTGGTAATGCCATGTCTAAGCTAGTAAACATCATGTGTGGTGTGCCACACGGTTCGAAAGTTGGACCAAAATTATTTATTATGTACATAAATGATATTTGTAATGTGTCCAAGTTATTGAAATATGTCATTTTTGCAGATGATACCAAAATTTTTTGTTCAGACGATTGTTTACAAAGACTAATAGAGAAGATGACAGTAGAATTAGGTAAATTGAAACTGTGGTTTAATGTAAACAAGTTATCTTTAAATTTAGAAAAAAATAAGTTTATTATTTTTGGAAATCGAAAAACACATTTAACATCGCAGGTAAGCTTGAGAATAGAAACTGTTGAGTTAGAGAGAGTATATGAAAATACCTTTTTAGGGGTAATAATAGATCACAAGTTCAGTTGGAAACCTCAAGTAAACCAGGTAAGATCCAAAATTTCCAGAAGCACAGGCGTGTTGGGAAAAGTTGGATGTTTTCTTAATTAAAGATCTATGAACTTTCTTTACAGCACACTGATTCTACCTTATTTAACATACTGTGTTGAAATATGGGGTAATGCCTGCAAAACCACTATACAGACAGTGTGCACGGATCAGAAAACGAGCAATTGGAATTGTGAATAACGTTGGCTACAAGGATCATACCAATTTATTATTTCTGAAATCAAAAACACTCAAATTCATGGACCTGGTGAACCAGAAAAATGTGTTAGTTTTGTATGAAGCTCGAAATAACTTACTTCCTCGTAATATACAAACCATGTTTAGAGAAAGTGAAGGGGGTTATGCCCTCAGAGGAGAACTTCATTGGAAACAACCTACATGTAACACATCTGTTTGTGGCGTGAAGTTATGGAATGCATTACCGGAGAAATTAAAATATAAAGGTTTTTTATTTGTTAAAAAAGTTTGAAATATCCAATATATTCCGTTCCACTTCATGATTGTGTCCCACTTGTTGTTGCTTCTTCACAAAAAATTACAGTTTTATATCTTTATGTTTGAAGCCTGAAATGTGGCAAAAGGTCGAAATGTATGTATGTATGTATGTATGTATGTATGTATGTATGTATGTATGTATGTATGTATGTATGTATGTATGTATGTATGTATGTATGTATGTATGTATGTATGTATGTATGTATGTATGTATGTAAGTGAATGCATGCATATGCAGGCACAACATATTTACAGTATACATGTACAGTCCGAAAACGTTGTATGAGTAAATGTATATGTTGTTTAGTTTTTTATCTCTTCTTTTTTGTATTATTCATCTTTCGTGTAATATAGATTTTTTATTTTACTTGACAGATTGTTGGAAAATTAGATACTTTTTTTGGGAGTCTCAAAAATGTGAGAAGGGGGGGTCTGAAATATGCTGAAGCTTCTGACCATACCCTTTGTTTACGACCAATAAACTTATTCATTCATCATTGATTCAAGAAAGCACCCATTTAACAAGTTTTCATTAAAGTAATATAATTCAGTCAGGCTGTGTTCAGTTGATCAGACCAATCACTTACGAGTAGGCTAGTATAGACAAACTGCCTAAAGGTGACACGGGGTCAGATTGCTCAGTGGGAGTCAGACTCGTAGGTGAATACCGACCCTGACTGTGACAAATGTCTTTGTTTCCTTGAGCAAGGCACTTTTCCCTACGTTGCTCCAGGGGGAATGTCCCTGTATTCACTGTAAGTCGCTCTGGAAAGAACATCTGCTAAATGACTAAAATCTCAAATATTAAAATTGTGACAAGGTTGACCATTTATTGATTTGGACAATTCTATTAATATAGTCATTGCATGTGGTGTTGTTTTAACAATTCATTCCTATTTTGTAATTAAATCAGTACAAGAAGTAAACATGGCATTCTCAGTAATTTAACTCCTGGCCCCCATGAAATAATATATGTCTGGGCCCCCCATCTTAAACTATATTCATATTAATAGTATTAAATAATTGTTAAGATCTGAACAGTGACTGCAAACCTCATATTCCAATACCAGATTGTTTTTTGATATTGTGTCTCTAAATAATTTAACACCTATCCCAAGCTATTTCATCCAATACTGAACAAAAATAAAAAAGCAGCAATTGTAAACTAGTTACTGAGTTACAGTTCATATAAATTAACAATATAAATGCTATATGTACAGTGTAGGTCCACTGTTGGACCTACACTGTACATATGTGTTGTACAGTGTTGTACATATGTTGCATATGTGTATTCCCATCATGGGAAATCAGTTGATCTTAATTTATTCAATTGATGTTCTTACTTGAACACTAATTAGGAAGTCATTGAAATTGTTGCAGTTTGTGTATACATACATTTCTTCAGTATAAAGAGTAAAAAAGTCAGCCTACATCATGCACCATTATCATGGCAGATTATTATATTATGTCAGTTAATAAACCAATGTGTCAAATAACTACATAAACTGGATAATAAGCTAAAGGAGTGGTTTCATACTTTTGATAAGTATCCAGTCTTTCCTCCTACATTTAATTTCCTTATCTCTCTATCTAACATATGTTTTGAGTTATATTCACCAATGTGAAGAGGTTTTTAAACTTTAAAATGATCTGCAACCTGTCAGCTGTGTATGAACACTTAAAACTGAGCTCAGTAGAGCTAGTTAAAGAAACCTAAGATATCCTGTCCAGTAAATAATATATTGTATTTTAGCACAAATTCAAAAAAATTTACAGTTGAACAATATAGTAAACCAGCTAGCCGGAAAAGAGTGTCTAAAAATACAAGCGTTGCTGAGTACTGATTGGTCAACTCACCAAATCGTTTGAATCTTCCTTTCCCTGGACTGAAGGTGAAGTTGGAACAAACTATTTCTTAGAAGGGGTAGAGGGGGGTCCATAAATATACAACAATTACATTTTATGGAATGTAAATGGTATTCAACCTTATAGTATTAAAGTATTTTAAATATTATAAAAAATAACACCTGTCAAGAGGGCACTTTTAAGTCTTTTGGGTAAAAAGGCAGTGGCTTAAGCCCCCCCGAGTTCTATCTGTGCATGTGCATGTACCACAGGTAAGAATAGTTCTATACACATGGGAAGGATGAGGAGGAGGCAGAGCCAGACCATGTTAGTAGAAAGATGGAAGGGATGAGGAGGGGGCGGAACCAGACCATGCTACTAGAAATATAGAAGGGATGAGGAGCGGACAGAGCCAGACCATGCTACAAGAAAGATGGAAGGGATGAGGAGGAGTAGGAGCCAGATCATGCTACAAGATGGAAGGGATGAGGAGGGGATGAAGCCAGATCATGCTACAAGAAAGATGGATGCGATGAGGAATGGGTGTAGCCAGACCATGATGCTAGAAAGATGGAAGGGATGAGGAGGGGGCGGAGCCAGACCATGCTTTGATGAAAGCGATTAGGACGATTATTGAGTGGTGTTGGAGTGATTTATGGCCTGCTGACACATCGAGGGGAGGTGCCGGGGAATATCAGGCTTTATTTGTTGGGTAAAATAAAGTGAATGTGCCGTCATAGACATGAGGGCAGCAGCAGAAGTGAGCAGGGGGGGGATGGAGACAGGGTAATATGGATGAATGGAAAACAGACATGAAGGGTTCTGCTCCAATGACTCTGTCAGTTCAGAGAGCTTTGGAGGAGGCAGACTGAACCAGAAAGAGATGTGGTGCAACACGTTTGCTGGGAGGTGGACGCTGCTGGCTGGCTGCTCAGAGGGAGGGGAGGACGTCTGCATGGGGGACTGGTTTAGGGAGAACACACAGAGGTTCAGTGTGTTTGTAACGACGAAGAGGTTGGTGAATAGGGGGTTAATATTAAGATTTAATTAATGGGTTCATACAGTTCCTCATGTTGTCATATAATGTCCAGTAAAGTGTTTATTCATCTTTAAGACATCCCAGACAGTTAAATAATACAGCTACACAAGACATCTACAGACAACCACAGATGAATGTGTTCAGAGACAAACAACATGGGCCTCGTCTCCAGACAACCAAAGAGCAGTAACAGGCTCAGACTCAACAACAATACGATGAAGCTGAGGTAGAGGTCTGAACATGTCTGCTGTGATGCTGGGGTGTCTACGCACAGCCAGGGTGCTGACAAACACGGCAGCAATGCAGACTTAATGAGATATATTAACTCGCTCAAGAGTTTATCTGTGTGTCAGGAGGCGTGGGAGCGGAGCTTTCACACTACACTTTCACACCCAAGCTGCCAGGAGTCTGTTAAGGCGATACAATGTAGCTACAGGCCTTTACGTCCACCTCACCCAATGAACTGCCCCCACAGCATTGACGGCAGGAAGTAGAAGACAGACATGTGCCACCCAGCTTTACATCCTGTTTCCCACGATGCACTTCCCTACAAAGCTGAGAGCCAGACTCCCGGCAGATGTAAGCTAATATTCTCCAGCAACACGGAAGTGATCCATTATTAATTCATCCAATGACATACCCAGAATTTAAGTGGAGCATTTCTCATGTCTCTATTCTAGAGACACATGTAAACCTGTTACGTTCTGGTCTGACGTACAGACACTCAGACATACATATATATGGGCAAGACAGCACCAATATTTCTGCTTAAGGATGCAGTAATTTTGTCTAGATAAACACACGATGTGGAATACATTTGAAAAAGAAAGCACCAACACAGACGCAGTGTGAGTGTATTCTGGTTTGTTTATCTTCAGATACACGCCTGCACCCGAAGTCTATTTCTAGCTAGCCTCAGACAGGGGCTTCATTTAGAAGAAGGCCAAGCCCTGCCCATGCTGCACTGGGGTGACGCGGGGGAGCTGATCTGGTCCAGTTGGAGTCTTCTCAGTAGCCCAGACCCAGCAGCGCCTAACAGCAGGCTTTACACCGCTCAAATGACTTCCACATCTGTAACAAACTGCACGGCTTTTAAAAAAGCACAGCTAAATGGAGAGGGGAAAAATGTGGACGGGAGCGCAGAAACGGTCTAACCACAAACTTCCTCTTCAGAAATAAATGTCAACCCCCACATCCCTCATGCTCAGTGACTGACACAGGATCATGTGTGCACAGGCACGCGTGCACAGACAAGCCGGCGCAGCATAGAGGCAGATAACTGTGTTTGACGAAACAGACACATCTACAGGGCAGTGATTGAGTTTGCTGATCTGGGTTTACAGGTGGCACCGTGACACAGCCAACAGGTTGTGTAAGAGTCCTAAATCAAAGATACAAAGATAATAGCACTAACAGAACCACTGGCCGGCTCTATTGTCCACATGTCACACAGGGAATGAGAGCAAAACACCACAGCCATGATTTGTGAGGCAGTCCTAACCTCTGTTTAAGAAACCATGGCTTCTAAGACAGGAGATCCTATGAACAATCAGGAACTTTGGCTCTACAGTAATACCATAGAACAGTGGTTCCCAAAGTAGGGGTCGCGACAGCGGGGTGGGGGTCACAAGATGATTACCAGAAATCCAAAAAATGTTTAACCCTTCAAAGTATATCTCCCTCTAAAGCACCAAGCGCGATTATCTCGCGGACCGTACATGCCAGCAACTAAAGCTTGGTACTGTTGGAAAGGGGAAGATCAGATGAAAAGAATGAGTGGGGGCTCATCCCTGTGGGTTGAACACAGCCGGAGCTATGGTGCCTCAAATTTGGTCATGTATTTTAGATGGTCACCTTTTTTGCTAAACATATTACAGACAGGAAGTAGGAAGTGAAAATGACAAAATAACAACTCTGCAATGATGTAGGACATCATCCTGCACAACACCAACACTTTTAAAAATTTAAAAATGAATGGGATTTCAAAAACTATTAGAAATATAGTGAGAAATGGGTGGAGCATTTTGATGTTGACTTGTTTGTATGGCCTCCAACACTTTGCACACTGGTCCAGGAGCCCTGGACAATAAGCAATTAAAAGCCTTATTCATTATAGTTTACATGCTTTTACACATTAAAACAACAAAATATACATACACTCTTTAATTTTTTTCAGATAAATATTTAGTAAAACATCAAATTCAATGACCCAGGATGTTGGATTTCATTCGTGCATGTTGTAGCCATGGGTCTGCTGAGTCCAGAACCATAAGGCACTTCTCTGTAGGTCAAAGTATGACCTTTCTAGAGGCCAAAAGGTTAACTGTGTGCCAGGACCTAAAACCCCTTAGACCTTGAAGGGTTAATAGTTGTTTGATTGTTGTGCTCTTTTGTGTTGTAAACATGCTTGTGTTTGGATAGGCCTAATGGCATTGTGCCCACCCATCTCATTAGGTGATGTTAATATTTAAATGAAAGTAATGAGGAAATTACTATAAAACAATATTATAACTGTTTGATTGTTGTGTTATTTTGTGTTGTATTTATGCCTATTATTGTGTGTGCACAGTTTGCATACTTTAACCACCTCCTCGGATAGGGGTCGCGAGTCATTCACACCTTTATTTTGGGGGTCGTGGGCTGAAAAGTTTGGGAAACCCTGACATAGAACACCAGGGAGGACTGTTCAGTCTTAACATTCAGTTTGGACACCCGATACAATCAATACTCAATATTCAGTTTGGACACCGGAAACTGTAAACTCTCAATGTTCAGTTTGGAC
>JACXGM010002406.1:10358-37790 GCA_016801145.1 Umbra pygmaea
AATGTTCAATTTGGACACCAGACAGTGTAAAGTCTTAATGTTCAATTTGGACACCAGACAGTGTAAAGTCTTAATGTTCAATTTGGAAACCAGACAGTGTAAAGTCTAAATGTTCAATTTGGACACCAGACAGTGTAAAGTCTTAATGTTCAATTTGGACACCAGACAGTGTAAAGTCTTAATGTTCAATTTGGACACCAGACAGTGTAAAGTCTTAATGTTCAGTTTGAATTTGAGCAGCATTCTGTAAAGATAACCGTATGGGAGGTTAGAGTGGTGCTTCATCCTTCCCTGTGGTCAATGAGCTCTCCCAGCCCTGGCCAGTCCCAGGATACCCTGACCCCATCCCAGCTTATCTCAACTTCACCAGGCCACTCCCTCCCTCCCACCTATTCAGCTCAGCCATCATCTGAATGAGACGTTACAACAAACGCCTTCAATACGCAAAGCAGAAGATGCAAATATCACACTACCGCCCGAGACAGGAAACCTGTCCATATTCCTAAGGCCTTCATTAGCATTTACCTCCAACAGTCGTGTACGCCCAGAGAACACACGGCCTCTCCTGGGATCTGAACATGGAGATCCTGAACAGCGTTTGCGGCAGGGCTCTGCAGCAGGCAGTATTACTCAAAGGCACGGGGGTCCTCATTTAGACAACTGCCAAAAAACTGTTCTGCAGATCTGGTTGCTCTGAGAGGACAAGTCAAACACTAAGCGGGCTGGAGAGAAGAGGCGCGCAGGGCTGCTGTCCAGGCCACATGGGACAGACACAGGGAACCATTGTCTTCACACCTTGTGGGTGTTCGTTTGTGTGAATGCGTGCGTCTGTGTGTGAGCACTAGGAATCAACTGATGAAACGCAGTGCTAATTCTGCTATTAGCAAAAAAAAGCTCCTTCAGAGTATCTGGATGCGTGGGCGTGAGTGCATTGTTCAGGCAGTGGACATGTGCGCCTGACTCAGAGCCCATTTACATCCTGGACTCTCTCTAACCAGGGTAAGTATGATGTTATTTTCCCGTTGGGTGTGTGTATGTACGTGCGTGTATGCATGTATTTCCAGACCGTCACGACTAAAGCTGTTCTGAATCCAACCCACTGACTGGACATCCTTAGCCTCCTGTTCTCCACTGAGCCTCCACTGCAATCCCAGAATGCAGTGCTTTGATACTGTACATCTGGCCTATCTTCAGGATCTGGTCCACGGTCACACACACACACACACAGCCTGATGCCCCCTCTACTCCCCTTGAGCCTCCAGGTCTGTGGAGCCTTGCCAGTTGGCTTCCCTGGTCCCCAGCTGCCCTCCCCCCAGTGAGTCAGCCAACCCCACTGAGCTGGTCAGCACCCGGCAGGAAATGACAAACACACTGGTGCCCAATCCTAGTGACCTGCCATCTGCCCCCTACAACCTCACCCTTGCCCCAAGCCTAATAATACCCACTCACCCTTTGGGAATAAGACAGAAAAGTAGTCCCAAACCACTCAATCAACTGGAGCCCAGATACAGGGTCTTACTATAGTGTGGGTGTGTACAGTAGGAGTGTGTGAGTCAACCAGGCCCTCTACACCAGTGTCCCAAGGGACCAGGCGTGTTCCCTCCAGGCGTGTGGGTTGAACCCTACCACATGGGGTTGATGGACATTGTATGAAGCCAACTGCTGAACATCTGCTTCCTCACCTGGCTACCCAACCCCCAGCCTGCCTCCCTGTAGCTCATTATGCCAACCCTCTTGTCAGCTAGAAAACCAGGAATTCCCTGGCAGTTGACTCAGCACTAAATACCTTACAGGAGCAGTGTGTGCAGTCCTGTAATCCTAGCCATGCCTGAGTCGTCTTTCCAGACACAGTCTCAGTACATCCACATCTTTGAGCACGCACACACACACTGGCACACACAAACACAGAGAACAGGTGTGACCAGGTGCAGGTGTGACACACAGGCAAAGCACTTCGAGATAAAGCAGGATTCTCTTTGTAAATGGAAGGCAGACAAAGTAAAACGCAGACAAAGTGAAACGTTTACACTTCGGCAGCGCTGTCCAACCCTGTTCCTGAACAGCTGCTGTCCTGCTGGTTTCTTTCTCCAACCAGAGTTGTGCCTGATTTTGTTTTTCAGCCAGCTAATTATTACAATCAGGTGTGTGTTAAATTAGGGTTAGAGAGCAAAACGAACAGGACAAGCATTCTCCACACACGCCTATACACAAACAATCAACAATGCACACAAACACACACGCACACAAACACACAGCCTCCTTTAAACACTCAGATGCATACAGCCTCACCCTCGGCTTTCACACAACACCTGCCTCCAGACCCTGAAGATGGAGGAAGCCTTGTGGTGTTCCATGCACTTCTGTTGTCCACGGGCCTCGCTCCTCCTAGCCCTATAATTACCCCTCACAAACGAGTCCAGACACCCCAGTTACAGCCCCTTAACCGCCTTGCATTCACCAGCTCACGATAGAACTCACAAACCATACCCTGCAAACATACACAGACAGCCAGGCAGATAGACAGCCAGGCAGATAGACAGCCAGGCAGATAGACAGCCAGGCAGATAGACAGCCAGGCAGATAGACAGCCAGGCAGATAGACAGCCAGCAGACCTGTCGATATGTTTTCCTAATCAGAGTGTAATGGCACCTTCTAAACCTAGTTCTGTCTCAACAACAAAAAATACAATGTGTAAACTATTAAAGAAACACTTCAGACCCCTTAACGCTCCGAAATCATTGTGCCGATCATGTTTTCAACATGACAGACACTAAAAACACCTTCTCAGTGCGTTTTGTTATTCCAAACTCAACCACCGTACGTATCTACATTTTACTGTGATGACATTTTATATGTCATCATAGTAATTTTTTAAAACTACAGCTAGATTTAGGGGAGGCATTCGGTTAACTTCCTGGTCTGTATTTCTGCTGCCCCAGAATCGAGTTGGAGAATAAAACGTACGTAGTGAGTTCAAGAATACTACGGATTGCATTCTTCTGTTAAATACGTAGCTACATAAGAAGATAGTGAGGGATTTTTTTCTACACTGGCTAGTGAAAGTGATGAAATACCAATGTACCGATGAAATACCAATGTTACTGATTGATAATATCCAAACATACATGTTTGAGCGATAATAAAGTGCGGCGAAATATGGAAAAGGATAGAAATTTATCAGGTAAATCAAGATGCTGCTTTGGAAGTGGGTACCGGTGATGCTATTTTTGAGCCCAGGGTGAATTCCCACTTGTGGCGTTTGTTATCTTCCCTAGCAATGCAACAGAGACAAAAAGTGTTTGTTGTAAAAAATGGTACAGAGCTATATTTTAGATTTCAACCATCTCCAGCCAAGAAGATGATTACTATCTTTGTTCGATTAACCCGAGTTCTACATGGACCGATGCGTAAAAAGCTGGTTAGCATGATTTTTTTTGTATCTACTTGGATGAATACAACATCACATTTAAAATAATAAGTGACAGAATATTGCTCAAACTGTACTGTACCATTTAGAGCTAGCAAGGTGGTATAGCTCTCGGTTGACTTTGTTGGAAATAATGACCAATTGTATATACTTGGATGAATGTGACGTAAAATTCAAAATAATAAGGTAGGTGGTATAACTCTCAATCAACTTGGTGAGAATTAATTAGAGTAGACGGTGAAATGGCTACCTAGCTGAAGGCTTTGACTTGGGGCAAAGCGGGCCCTCGACTAGTTGGCTAGGTGTAGCATATTAGCATGGCCTAGCGTGTATATTTGTTTGTGTAGAAAATGATGGTTGACAGAATATTGCTCAGTCTGTATGAATTGGAGCTAGGCAGGTGATATAGTTGTTGATCGACTGCAGAGGATTTGTTGACTGATTGTGCAAGTCAAGGTACAGTAAATAGCTAACTAGTGAGCTCAGCTCAGCACAAAGTCACTCGACAGGGGAGTAGCCCTCGAGGTAAGACTGGAGCATGCAAGCATGATGTAACCTGTATTGCTTGTGTGTACACTTGGATGAAAGCAACATAAAATAAAAAATGATGGTTGAAAATGTTACTAGTTACGATGAATACTGGCTAACTAGGCCATGAGCTTAGGCTACATTCGACATCACTGGAAGCAACTTGCTAGGGGGTGGGCACTAAGTTTGCTTTGAATTCTGGACCTTGTGGTATTTCAAGTGCAAACTAATACAGAAACAGCTGAAATGTACTCTTGGTTGTTCTCTGATGCATTGGTGGGCACATCATTTTATATCACATAAATCATCTATGGAGACATTTTGTAAACATTAAAAGAAAGAGTGTAACCTACTAAAGATCAAAATCTTTACTGTGCATTGTGTAATTAGTTGAGAAGAAATTACGTAACGACGGTCAATTGAAACCAAAACCACCAACCAATTAAGGGCTGGATTCAAACTCACACCAAAAATTAAACAAAGTAAACAATCGAAATCACGGGCTGTTAAAATTTGCGTGAATTTCATCATGGCAACTCATAATGTGACTCAGTATTGTGTATGGCCCCCATGTGCCTGTATGCACTCCCGACAATGTCTGGGCATTCTCCTGATTAGAGCATGGTTTACTTGCGCTACTTGGCGGCAGTGGATGCACCGATACATAACGTCCCAGAGGTTCTCAATTGAATTCATGTCTGTGGCACATAAGAGCCAGTCAGTGGCATCAATGCCTTCGTCATCCAGGAACTGTCTGCAACACTCTGGCCACATAAGGCCAGGCATCGTCCTACACCAGGAGGAACCCAGGGCCCATTGCATCAGCGTAAGGTCTGACGATGGGTCAGAGGATTTCTTCCTGGTACCTAACAGCAGTCAGGATACTATTGGCTGGCACGTGGAGGTCTGAGCAATCCTCCAAGGATATGCCTCCCCAGACCATCACTGACACTGAAAGTTTGTGAACCCTTGCATTGATTAACTGGTTAACCCTTATTTGGCAGCAATAACTTACAGTTCCTTTATTTATACAGCAAAAAGACAACTGAGACCAAGCTCTCGTTCACAGTTCTGCCCTGTGATACAACAATAATAACATTATAAAACAAGCACAGCCAGGGAATATCTGTCATGTAACAGACATCTAAATGTACATAGAGGAACTAAAACCCCTAGTTTAAGTTTGCTCTGCGTATTCCATGAGTGTGCGGCATTATATTAAAATTAAATTTGACCTAACTCAGAGTAGACTTGCAGAGTCCGATAAATAATATTTACCCAATTCATTTTTTCCTTTAATTAGATAGGTAGTTTCTAAAGTACAGCGTTATAAACAAACTTCAGCCACTGTCTGGACCTTCTAATATTAAGAGTCCCAACCAACTGCAGTGTATACCAGGCAATGATGGTGTAAGTTTATTTACTCCCGTGATAAAGCGCAATGCTGCATGATACACTACCATAATCAACCACTGACATAAAAGATTGTCCAATTTCCATTCTATGCAGCGAAGATAAACATGATTTAATCCTATTAAAAAGCCAATTTTCATTTTCAAATTACCAGCTCAGTAATATGTGTATTAAAAGAGAAATGATCATCTAATGATATTCCCAAATATTTATATGTAGGGACACATTCTAAAACAGCCCCATCTAAGTGTAGCAATGTTAAGATTTTACAATTATAGTTTTTGCTTCTAGAAAACACCATATACTTAGTTGTAATTGCATTTAACACAAGCATTAGGGCTATTATTGCATTCTGCAGCTAATCAAAATAATTTGCAGGAGTGTAAATAAATGCTTGAATAAGCGATGGGGGAACTGCATAAAGTACTCTGTCATCAGCATACAGTAGAAGTGGAATTTACATTTTAGTACATTATTACATAATAAAAGACTCAAAATCGAACACTGTGGGACTCCTTTATGAATATTAACAAAATCTGACTTGATCCCATCAGCAACAATAGCCTGTCGTCTGTCTCTAGGATAATTCTGAAACCATACACAAGTGTCTACAGCTAACCCCAATGGGTTCAGTTTTTAAAGCAGCAGTGAATGATCAACTGTATCAAAAGCCTTCGATAGATCAATAAATAGGCAACACAGCTTTACTTATTATCAACAGCTTTGACAATATCATATAAAACAATTTAGTGGCTGTGATAGGACTATGCCCAGGTCTAAAACCGGACTGATGTTTATGATGTTGTCTGATAAAAAGGGGCGCAGCTGAACATTTACTAGTGACTCTAAAGGTTTTGCAAAAACATGACAATTTAGAAATAGGTCTATAATTATCAAGGTCACCAGTCTCCCCACATTTATGATGAAGCAACACATACGCAGTTTACCAAATCTTTGGTATAACCCCAGAGGTCAACGTAAGATAAAAAATATGGGTAAGTGCACCAGAGATAATTGGAGCAGGTCTAACCAGCAGCCCCATGTCAAGACCGTCAGCATCTTATGACTTAGAATCTATAGCCACCAGGGCTCCAGTAACTGCCTGACCCTCCATACCTGAACATCCCTGCATAATATCCCCAGCTGCAACCTGTTCCCCAACCAAAGAGGCAAACAGGCAGTTCCTCAAAAAGATTGCCTGCTGCAACAAAGTGATTGTTGAAAGCATTAACAATGATATTCTTCTCAGTAATGAGTCCAGTGTCCCCCCCATCACCTGTTTAGGCAGGGTTGTGTACATTTTGTTATTTAGTGAATTAGCTACTTTGCAGAATTTTTCTGGATTCCTGTAACAATCATTTAAATTAGACACATAGTAATCTGACTTTGCCTTCCTAATAAGCCTGATACAGGTTTCTCAGCTGCCTGAAAATCAGCTAGTCAGAGCTAGAATCTGTTTCCCTAGCCTTACCCCGTGCCTCATTTCTTTTACGAATAGTCTCAGATATGTCTGAATTGTACCATTGGTTTAACCAGTTCCTCACCCTAACCTTGGTTTATGAAGTATGCTTTTCAACAATGCATTAAAATTTTTAATAGATTGCTGGTTCATGTAAAGTATAAATAAAGTCAAGCTATGGTAAATATTCTGTAAAAAGGCTTGTTCATTTAAGTTTTTATAATTTCTTTTAGTGATAATGTAGGGTTTGCCCTGTTGAACTCTGCCAGCTCTAACACATGCAGTAGGGCAGTGGTCACTGACTCCTAGTGGAAATACTTCGTAGGCCATTTGAGATTAGACCTTGTGGGTTTATCGATTAATTGAGTAAGATTTCCTTAGTACAAAAATGTCCTGTGACTACAGCTTCAAAGAAATCTCCTAGGTTAATAATTTCAGTAGACATGAGTGTGGCTAAACATTCAGTTACATGGCTAAGCATATTTATCTTTGCAGAAGGTGGACGATATACTTCGACAATTGTATTTTCACAATTAATACCTAATGTAAGACTTAAAGCTAACAACTCAAATTGATTAGGCATAGAGACAGATTTGATCAATTCAATAGAGTGGTGATGTCAGACAAATATTGCCACACCCCCACCTCTACTCACCCTGTGAGCTCTAAAAACATTATATAATCAACTATAGCAATATCAGAATACACTGTTTTCTTTAATAACCACATTTCAGATAAAACAAAAAAATCAGGACTAGTCTGAGAAATGTAAATGTTAATAAAATAAAAATTTGGCAATAAACTATGAATATTTAAATGTAAAAACCCAAGACCCTTACAGCTTTTAAAAACATGTGGATTATTACGGTAATACAAACCAGGGTGCTACTAACAGATTCATATGCCAAAGCAGGAGATTGTGTTGGATTTCTCACATCAGCTGCATGCACTCGATTCATTCTATTACTGGTCAACACAGGAATAGATATACTGGGTCACAGCTTGTTCTCAAGACAGTCGGCATTGCTACATTTACAACAGCAGGGACCCAAAACACATCAACTTCAACCAGACAACTCCTGTTGTGACTTAGTTGAAAAAAGTATGATCAATGTTATGGCCAATTCATGCAGATATTTAGGTAACTCCAAAAGGTTAACATACTTTTCTTGCTACACTGTATTTGATGTTTTGGAGACAGACATTTGCAGATTAACTGAATGGATAATGTGTTTTATTTTAGCTAGTTTCCCGGCTAATGTTTTTGTTTGAAAATGCTGCTAGACATGCACCTACTTTGTTTCACTTGGTTCCTGACTGAGGAGTTGCCTGAACTGTGAGAGTTGCAAGAGATCGAGGGATTCAGCAGTGTTGATGCTGAGGACTTGTATTGAGAACATCTGACTACCTATCTGGACTGTGTGGTGTACTAATTCTGTCTGTGCTGCGGAGTCTTTACCCCAGTGGTTCCAAAAAGAATGGAGGACTAAAGAAAAAGACCAGGCTGATTCCACACTTGCCTGACTACTTCACCAACCATCCTCATGAAGCTCAATGGATTCTCAATAAATTATTTAAATTATAGAATTGTTTGTAAAAACAATGCCAGAAAATGTTGCCCATCAGCTCCTGTGTAAGAGATGTATTTGCATTGCATAGAAAGCATGGTTGTATTTACAGTTTGTTCTAAATTATGAATGTCAGGAAAAGACTAGTCACAAAAAAAGTATGTTGTTTTATGACGTTCACAGCCGGAGGTTTGACATTATTCAGTAGTTAGTGATTGTTTTCTGAGGTAACAGTTGGAGCTATCAACTCATAAATTCTGTCTTTAGACTTAATAGATGCTCGAGAACAAACAGGTGTTCATGGTTTTGCTGTACGACCCCCCACAAGCTTCTGTGTCGATCTAACAGTATAAACTGAGGCATACTGTTTAAATGGGTACAAATATATATTTATTTATTTGAATGTTTTATATCTTATATTTTATAATATATGCAGAGCAAAACAAACTTCAATGGGTTGAACAGTAGTTTTTGAACAAAGTTACATGTTTTACAATATTTCTTTGCAAAATAGTAGGAAAGGCCAATCCTAGATAAATAATAAAACTTTTATTCTTAACATTTTGGAGGGAATACCAATATAGGTCATTAAACTACATATGACAATGCTAAATGGTCCATTGTACAATATCTCCATCTTAAAACAATTCTACATGTTGGGGAATGCATGGCATAGTGGGCTAAGTCGCTGCATTGCAGGACAGTCTATGTCATGATAGTCAGTGGTTTAAGCCTGACTGAGTTCTCTGACTTTCCCCGGAACTCCTGCATGAGGCAGTGCAAAATGGCATAGCACTGCCTAGAATTTGTGTTAGATCAGATTATCTGTCCTGCCAAGTCGCTTTCCAGTGACTCCTTGTGTCCAGATCAGGCGTCTGTAAATTCAATCCCAGAAGTGTAGTTGGTGAGCACAATCATTCCATGCATGATCTGACTAAAGGCTTCCGTTATGGATGAGCAGTGTGAAAAAAATAAATGAATTGGCAGCAGGGGCGACATATGGTTGGAGGAACCATGTGCGTGCCCCTCGCCAACCCACAGATCTGTCCAAGGGGTTGCAGAGCTGCAGACAAGGCAGGGTTAGTGGGAATTGGGAAGGGAGGAAGATCGGGGGGGGGGACAAAAATCTACATGTAACAAATCACACATTAAAGGAAAAAAATGGCATTATCATACAACGGCAAGTCCAACAATTTGACAAGGTTTCTAACCATGGAGAAAGACTGCAGGGGAGAAATGTCAATCCACTAAAATCTAGAAGACTGTGAGAACACTCTTCGGATAGCCACTGATACAAATATAAACATTATTCTTTCAAATGAACGTGATTGCAGGCTAGGCTTCATGGGAAGAGGGGGACAGACCAAAAGAAATTGATGTGGGCAGTCTTGCCAAGAGCGTCTTTGGGGACTTGATTTCTCAGGCATTCAAGGAAACCCAAATCCAGTTTCACATCTGCCATTTCCTGACTCTATTCCCCATTATTAAAAGGACAGAACTGTTCCATCTCAGAGGCAGCCATTCCCTGTCAGGTTGGAGGCAGAGTGGTGAGACACGATCTTCCAACAGACCCTCCAGACCAGGTGACCAAACAGGTCCCCCTCCGTGGCCAGAAGAGAACATAGTTATTGGAATAGTGACTAGGAATGCAGTCGTCACATACATGCCATATTTCTCACCGGTGTCCTGGGCCTTTTGCTTTTCTAGAATCATATACCCAAGTAAGATGCCTCCCCTCCTCTTTCAGACAACAACAGTGTCTGGATGTTTCCAAAAAGGGGGATGGACAATTACATCAGTACAATTACCTCAGTATACTTAGAGTACCTCAGTACTTGGTGTAATTACCTCAGAACACTAACCTCAGGATAATTGCCTCTGTATGCTTACCTCAGCACAGAAAGACTGTCTTTGAACAACTCATATGAACTAATCATCATTCTTACAGAGACTTTTGTGAAATGTATATTTCATCTGTTGACAAAATGGTGGTTAGGTGCAACATCTCAAGCCCCATGTTCCAAACTCCCATAACTGAGTATTTTTGAATTCTCATTGAATTTTCATTACTCAAGCAATGTGAAAGGAAAACAGAAAATCTTTAAATTGGCAGGAGAGCAGAGAGGAAGGACTGTGCGTAGTGAGCTTAAAAACTTCCATTTGCATTGTCATCACTTTCGGGGGAAGAGAACTATGTTGGCATAAAAGAAAATATAGGTATTTTCCTTTTTTCTTTAGCTCTATTAACATTCTTTAGGTAACCCACAGACTGTAAGATGGATGGATGCCTGAAGACTCAGGGCTGTTTGGCCCAACAAGGTCTGCTACATTCTGCTACTTTATGGGATCAGTGGCTATTTGTTGCATATTAACAGGCTGCAGATTTTGTCAGTCTTGCTTAGTTCATAAAATATGAGCTCATTAAGAGTAGAAAATAAAGATTCCAGTCCAAAAAGTAACGTTCTCCAGTTGGAAAATGCTTTTTTGTGTGAAATAAATAATAAATTGCTACAGTAGATAAAATAAGATTCAAGCATAGCTAAATGCTTTCTTTTTGCCTTCGCCTTAGAGTATGGCCTTAATAATGCCCGACCAGAGATTGACTGTTTCATTTTGACTGCAAGAACCCATTTTTCATTCAAGAACCTGTTTGACATTCAGTATCTTTGTACCCCACAATAAAGACTGGGAGTGGTCATTGATCTAAGGCTTGGAAGAAAGAAGAGGACATTTGAGCCAGGGAGCTATAATCAAAACCCTATGGGAGGACAAGAGGCAGGATTATGATTGACTAACGCTGGGAAAACAAAGCTACTCTTTCCCAAGCAAAGACGGCTGTGTCCCGACAGACTGGAAAGGAGGAGCATTTGTGTAAAATCCTCATTCCAGAAAAGGACAGGGCATACTCAAGGACAAAGAAGCCCTCTTCTTAACAAACATCAAACAAGCGTCATCAGATCAGAGGAACGCGAGGAGAGCTCCACGCCTGGCGGCCATGACGGAGCAGCAGGAATCAATTAGTGGGCTCACTTTGATGATGTCATTGACAACTAATCTGCTAGTGGAGTGGCTTCCGTTTGAGGGAGACGGAAACAAGACCCCCACCGCACAACGAGCCGACCCACTGCTCTCAGAGACGCTCATCCATCACCATCCCCAACTCCTCATCAGTGCCAGGGGTGAGCCTTTGGCGGCCCCATCCAACACCCATCACTTCCAGGTTATATTTTGCTGGAGTATAAACTCCATCAAAAACTGCTGGTTCAGCCCTAAATGCTGATTGGCTGAATGCTGTGGTATATTCACTCATACAACAGGGGTATAACAAAAAAAGCTTCAAATTGTGTGCATAACAAAATGGATTATATAAAAATGTTTTGTGTTATACAGTCTATAACCCAGAGCTAAGGAATGTAACCAGACAGTCTGCATTGTGAAGTGTCTAAGGACAGCCCTTAATCAAAATATACTTGCCAGATAACACACCGTCGTACCTTTTTCCTTAAACTGCATATTTCATATATTTATAAGCAAATTTGTGTGGGTTCCTGTGATAATTCCGCACCCAAACACAGCCACACCCTGCATCATGTTGAACTTGAAGAGGACAGAAGTTCATCTGCTCTTCATTTGGTTTCCTAAATAAGCGCGACCAGCAGTGAGCGAAGCGGCTAAATCAAAGCTGATTCCCACTCTCTGGCTCAGTTGCAGGGTTAACTGTCAGGCTGGCGCCATGCAGCTCAAGAACATGTTTTGTGGCACATGACCCATCATGAATATGGAAATTGGCTCCATAAGTGCAGTGCTGGGAAAACAAAGACACACACATACACATGCTAATGTGCACGGACAAACAAACACACACACAGACTGGCCTTAGAAACAAGTGAACACGCTTTAAAGAAAAACTATTAAAACTCCAAATGCTGTGGTGACGCCTAAGACTGCAGTCCCTTTCATAATGGAGTTATTTACTGTGAACCTTCTCAGTGCTACCTGCCCCCAGGCTAACATTCTGACATTCAGAGACAGATTCAAGAGTTAAAGCGTCTGCTGTCTCAGAGACACGCCTTGCTGTTGCTCCCTGTCTCTGTGGATGGTCTGGACCAGCAGCCAGGGACAATATCAAGATTGGAGCACTACACCAATCGGTTTGGGGGGGAACCAAACCCACAAATGTCTGGCACGGCCACGCAGACGGACCAGATTTCTGCTTTACATAAAGGGAAACCACACGAGCTCTCCGGATGAACCGAGAAGAGAAGTAGAGGGATGAAGAGACCCAACATCAGACGGGTTAAACTCTTACAGCTGAACCCTGCTCCAAAATACAGTGTCACGTTTCAAAAACAGGGGTTCAAGCGGACAAAGATGATGTGTACAGGCATTTCCTTCCCTCCCAATAAAAATGTACTCTGTGTGGCGCTTTTCCACTTAGGCCAAAGAGATACCCCATAAACCCAAGGGTGAGTCATCAGTATCCACGGCATTACAAGAGAACAAATCACCACAGCGTTCCTAATCAGAGACCCTTGTGACCATTTTGTGATAACTGCTGATTTACAAAGGGCTTCATAAAACACATTTAATTGTTTAAGAACGTCTGCATCTCTGAGTGATAGTCTGTGGTAACTTCACATGAACCAGATATGAAGTGACTGATACACAATTAATCATGCTCACCTAAAGTCTGATACTGTAGCACTAAACTACACTTCCTGTCGCAGTCAGAGGACTCGCTTCAAGGACTCCGCTGGTCTTTTCTCAACATTGCTGTGGCAGTTATTCAACTTCCTGTTCTGCTCGGTGTATTCGTTTCTACCTCTGATGCCTTCCTGAAGCCGCTAGGAGCGACACTCTGACCCTGTGTTTAGGAGCAACCGAATGAGATTTCTGACAATTTCATCAAAATAGTACTGAACTCCGTAACCATGATTTCAGTGTAGACTGACCAGTGATCATGTAAGATTCTGCTACCAGGAGCCCCTGGCTGATGCAGGGTTAAGCGCTCCTCCCTGGGCCTTGTGAGCTACCACTAAAACAAGCCTCCCACACAGCTGCTTCCCATTAGCCCGTAGTGACACTCGGAGCCTGTACTTAAGCTGTGCTCCGAGGGCTCCAGAGAAGCGGGGCTCACCGCCCCACTCACATAATACTACTGTCCCCCGCCCGCCCGCATCCAAGTTTAAACTGGCCCCATTTCACTGGCACCGCCTGTGTTTTTAAAAACGGAGGAGGGAGGAACGCAATAGTTTATTCACCCACACATGAGAGAGAGAAATGAGGAAGCAAGGGAGACAGAGAGACAAAGAGAGACAAAGAGAGACAAAGAGAGACAAAGAGAGACAAAGAGAGAGAAAGAGAGAGAAAGAGAGAGAAAGAGAGAGAGAGAGAGAGAGAGAGAGAGAGAGAGAGAGTGAGAGAGAAGAAGCAGAGTCCCTGGACTCACACTGGGCTGTGGTTGGTTCTGACTCCATCAATCAAAAGGAGCAAGACCTATAAAATCACTCAGTTTTCATGGAAAGATTATTATAACTAGTCCCTATTCATCTGTTGCTCTGGGTTGGCGTTGGGGTGGAGGTGAAGAGAGAGCTACATGCATTATGCTCTTTATAGAACTCACACTTCAACTGGCCATAGGGGGATCATACCATATCTACAGAGACATGGCTGATGTGTCTATAGGCCACAACTGGACAATTTCCTCATGAAAACACATACACCAGGATTTGCCAAATCAAACATAGCATGTTCCACTAGCTGAAGAAGTTAGCTTCATTAAACGCTTCAGCATTTCACCTCCAAAGCTTCATTAAAGGGACACTCCAGACCCCTAAACAACTCTAAATTGTTGTGCTGATTATACATCCGACATTATAGTCACTATAACACCTTCTCAATGGATTCTAAAGTTTCCAAATTGGCCACTGTATGTTTCTGCATTTTCTACCAGTGTCGTGACTGGTAGAATGTTTAGAAAACTACAGGCAGAGTCCGGGGAGGCACTCAGTTGACTTCCTTATCTTCGAGTTGATTGGAGAAAAGACCTTGGTATCAAGGTCTAGAATACTGCAATTATACGTAGAAAAATAACATGAGCTGGGGGATTTTTTCTATAACGGATGAGAAATCAGAAGAGCTGGACATGTTCAACGTTGATCTAGTGTTATTGAATGGTAATATCCAACCATAATAATAATAATAATACATGGTACTTATATAGTGCTTTTTAAGACCCAAAGACACTTTACAAAAATTAGCAAAATAAAGAACAAAGGAAAACAAAAACTAAACAGCAAAAGGGAAGGCTTGTTTATACAAAAAACGCCTAAGGCGGTGGCAGAAGATGGTAACAGTCAGAGTCACAGATGGATTGAGGCATGGAGTTCTAGAGCCTGGGAGCAACCCTTGAGAAAGCCCTGTCCCCATACATGTTTGAGTCCAAATACAGTGAGGAATAAATACAGAAAAGGACAAAACTTTATTAGGTAAATCAAGCTGCTGGCTGCTACGGTTAGTGGACACCGGGTAAAGCTATTGTCGAGCCTAGGACAAACTGGCACTGGTGGTGGTTTTAACCACCCAGCAAAGGCTCCGGCAACAGAAAATATTTGTGGAAAAGAGTGGGACAGGGCAAAATGTTTGCTTTCAACCATCTTCCACCGAGAAGATTATTACATGTTTGTTAGATCATCTGAGTTTCAAAGCTCACATTGGCCAAGGTGTTTTGGAAACTTTCTATTAATTATCCCAAAAATCTACTAGTAGCACAGGTAAGCTATCTGTATTACACTGGATTATTTTCTGTATAAATGGAGAACGTGACATAAAATTAAATAATGGCTCACAGAACACTACTCAGTCTGTTCCATTTTGAGCTAGGTAGGTTGTATAGGTCGACTAGGTGGGAAATAGTGACTGAAAGTCACATTACATTAGACTGTAACTGGCTAGCTGCATGGCATTTTGATGCAGTCAGTCAACCTGGTAGTAGCAGATTAGCTTCCAATAATGGTTCATGTCTTTATCAATATAATTGGAGAAACACTATGTAAAATAAAAAATAATGGCTCACAGAATACTGGTCAATCCATACCATTAAGCGCTAGATAGGTGGCATCACTCTCGATTGACTTGAGAATTAATGACTGATTTACCGTCACTGACATAGTAATAACACTAATGCCACATTGAACCTCACTGGAAGCAAAGCTAACTGGCTAGCTAGCATGCATCTTTTGTTTGTTTTTATTGTGTGATAATTGTGACTTCATTTCGAAATGTACAGTATCTGTGACAGATTACGGTTCAAGCCTTATCTACCGAAGTAAGATAGGACATATAGCTCTTGGATGATATTATGACCCGTTGTAAATGTTACTAGTTACAGTAAATTACTAGCAAGGATTCCACGGCGTGGCCAGATTGATGAGGAGCTAACTATGTATCTTTTGTTTGTGCTTACTGTGTGATAATTGCGACTTCATTTTGAAATGTATCTTCGACAGATTATTTCTCAAGCTGTACCTATTGAAGCAAGATAGGACATAAAGATCTCGGAAATTATGTTGTAAATGTTACTAGTTAAGGTAAATTGCTAGCCAGTAGGCCAAGGGCTTTACGCTACATTTGACATCACTGAAGCGACTTGCAGGGCGCAGGCGCAAAGTTCGCATTGAATTCTGTACCTTGTGGTATATTTAAGTGTAAACTGACACAGAAGGTGACAAAATCTACTGTTAGTTGATCCAGGAAAAAATGGAAGGAAAAGCATTGTATATTACATAAATCATCCTATGATAACATTATTAATTACTATATTGAATTTTTTATTTACTCTGGAATTTTCCTTTAAATACTTCAGTATGTCACCTCTACGGCTTCATTAAATGCTTCAGTATTAAATATCTCTACAAGTTCATTAAAAGCTTTAGTATTTCATCTCTATGGCACAAGTCAGGGGTTCCCAAACCTCTCCTCGGGCCTCCCCAAACATGCCAAGCTATTGTATTAACCATAAACTAGCACACCTGATTCAATTAGTCAACTACACATTAAGCCTTGGATTGATATAATCAGGTGTGTCATTTCAGGGTTAAAAAAATGGCCTGTAAGGGGAGGCCCGAGGAGAGGTTTAGCAATCCCTGGCTTAAGAAAATGCTTCAGTATTTCAGGTCTACAATTTCATTTAACGCTTCAGTATTTCACCACAGTTCTCTCTTTTATTTCAGGCTGACGCAGGTCTGCTGACTGGATATTTCAGTCATGTATCTTCCTGCGCCCACTTTCACTTTTCATGGCAGACATTCTTGGGGTTTGTCCTTCAGTGCGTGAATGTCTCCTGGCCAGGCAGAGTTAGATGTGTTTGTGTAAAAGGTTAACAATGAGATTAATTAGGAGCAGAGTTTCTCTACCAAGCTGACACAACCATTCTGCAGAAGGGGAGTTGTATGGCGGGCAGTGTTCTCCAAGTTCCACCTCAGTTCCTAAAGATAAGTACTTGTGTCAAGGAGCAGAGCAGAAACTCATCTCAGGATTTTCTCCATAAATTAACAATTCTGATGACTACACTATATTTTGACGAGCTACTCAAGCTTTCTAATAGAACTCAATTCCGCAGCAGCCACCTGAGAATACGCAAGCGTGGCAGTACCCAGGATGCAGAAGTATGGTCATGACCTCGGCATGTTTAATCACTGTGGGAGAGGTGGAGCTGTGGACAGGGTCAGGAACTGTAACCCCATGCTGTTTGTTGCCAGTATGTGTAGGTGTGTGTGTGTGGTGTGACAGTGCCAGGAGCATAAGTGTAACATTGGAAGCCCCGTGGGTTCATTCTGGATGTGCAGGAACGGAGGACCCGGGGCTCATTAAAGCTGGATGTCCGTGAGCCTGCTATAGAGGTGACAGGGATCGGATTACAACCAGTCCCCACCCTGGACACTCAGCGCCTCATCTGGAAAGTGCTCGGCACGCTTGACAACTCCCCATCACGCCTTTTTAAATAATTAACAGGCAAAGATTAGTCCGTCAGCCTTGGCCTGAAAGGTCCATTGATTTCCCACAGATGCATTTTTAATGAGCACATTTCAGCGAGGCACTGTCCATGAAGAGGCTCCTCTGGCACACCGTACATACAGCCACGAGACCTCTAGGGGAGCAAATTACTACACAAACAAAACAACAACCAAAAATACAATCCTTCTGAAAACTGCACATTCAAGACAGTGTTAACACCGAGGCATCAAGGATACATTTAAGATTTAACAGTCCAAATCTAAACTTTTCTATTTAAAAAAGGAATCTAAAACGCTTTGGTTTCAAGTAATTTTTATACAATTCAGAGCACAATTTAGCATTTCCTTTGCTTAATTGAGCTCTCCAGGGAAAATGGGAGAGGTGCATCAGTCAGCTGTATTTAACGATCCAGATAAGCAATTAATTATCCACTATATTGGGTTCTACTGACCCAATGACATCTAATCTGTCTGAAACCCCTGTCCTGTAATGCTGTCACCATCAAAGTAGGAGCAAAGCCTGGCCTATTATACTGTAGGTTCAACATTACAAGTTAAGACAACTTGAAATTCCACAGGGAAGTTTTCAAAAATAAACTAATTACGGGAACAGTGAAGCAGTTATGTTTTTATGGAGTTGTCTGACAATATCCATGATGATTCTGTTCATTTTATTAAAATCATTCTTATCCTAACTTTGTATACAGGCTTGTTATATTGTCACAATCAAAGGCAGAACTAAGCCTGGCTCTGTACACAGCAAATTATCAAGTGTTGATTTTCTAGTCCTAAATATACAGTGTTAACTGAAATGTTAAATTAACATTTGTGAGTGTTAAATCAACACAATGGAACCTCAGTGTTGGTCTTAAAAAACAGTGTTAGTTGTCAGTCTTAGCTTTTACACTCACAAGTGTTAAGCAAACCATAACAATTTCCCTGAATTATTTTTGTCAGAATAGTTTGTTTTAATAATATGTTTCCTGCTTTGTGCATTCATGAATTTATTACTTTGTGTAATTTTTAAACAATTATATTTTTTACTTTTCAAATCTAATACAAACTGTAAGTGGTATTATTGATTACAAGCATTACTGAGATTAGTGTTCCCTTCAATGTAGTTTAGCTAGTCTTCAGTTTGTAAGTACTTCACCATTACAGTTTTATTGAATGCAGGTTGTGGGTGATAAAATATTACAACTGTTGGATGTTCTTTCATTTGGATTTCAATTTGTATAAAAAAGCTAAATCTTACAGTGTCTGTCATTGTAGTAATAAGAGCTGTAAAAACACACTCAAGGGTGGTATCTTTCACATTTACTCAAGAAGACATGGTGGGTAATATGCAAATGTCACCAAATTTGTCACATTTGCCTATATCCCAGCATGAATTCTTGAGTAATGACAAATTAACACTCCTAGAGAAAGGGAATAACACAATGTTGTCTTATAAAACAACATTGTGAGTGTTAATGTACACAGTGTTAAATGTGATTGAAACTCAGAGTGTTAGATTACACCAATATTACATTTCAGTGACAGTAGTAATTGTTGACCAGTGTTATTAGTTAACACTACTGAGTGTTATGTTAACACTAAATATTTTACACTACGACCAGACTGACATTTACACTCTGTGGAGTGGGACCACATGTTATCCCAAAATTAACTCTAAGTGCAAAATTTACTGTGTATGCTGCTGGGACAATTGAACTACAAATAAAAGACAATAGTATACTAATAATACAGTCTGCCACTTTCTAGATAGTGTAATTTAAAAAATAATTAATATAGTATACTTACAGTACATTAACGCATGCAACTTTCTAAATAATGACTTAATTATACTAATAATACTGGGTGTAATTTACTAATCCTGCACCTCACTTACTAAATGGTGGTAGCATAATAATATTACTGTCACTTCCTAAATAATGACAATAATACATATATACTACTTTATGACAGCCTAAATAATGACTATAGGATTGTATTGTTTGAGCCATCACACCATCCTTAGAAATACCATTACATTTGTGTGTTATGTGTGTATTGGTTGAGAAAATGTTGCATTGAGAAAAACTGACTTTAAAAGAAGAACAAAAAGACAACTTCTGAAATGTTAAATTGGGGAGATTGGGGGTGGTGTTTTTAGAGGGTGCCCAGGCAGTGTGATGTTTAGTGTGCTTCGTGTGAACCAACAACATATCATTACGGAGAGCAGCATGGATTTAATCCCACCCAGAGAACATATCAATCTGGATTCAATCTAACCGTCATGAGATTAAACCTCAAGTTTAACTGAAAAATGCTAGGAATATGTTGACGCCCATACCAAGTTATTTACAGATCAGTAGTGTGTGGTTTTTATGAGTTTGAATAGTTTACAAAAGTGTCCGGGAAATTAAAAACAAGAAAGTGTCATTATGAGTCAAATATTATTTTACAAGGTTCAGCTTAATCATTGCCAAAGAGAAGAACGGATGAGATTAGTGGGAGCAGTGAAGACCACTGAGGAGAAAAGAGAGATGTCAGGATTACCTTTCCCGTCTCCCTGTCAAAGTCCACATATTCCCGTGTGGGGGCCTGCCTCTGTTCTCCGTGTAAGTTGGCCGGGAAGAACTGCAGTGAGAGGTTGGTGCCCGTCGCCACAAAAGCCTTTTAGAGGGAAATCAATACAAACAGGATCAGAACGCTGGGCCCAAACATAAATTATGCAGCCCGTCATTTCTTCTTCACATCAGAGAGACGAGTGCCTGGAGCCAGGGGCAGTGCTCCCAACACGCAGGGGAAGAAGAGAGAAAACACAAGTCATAATGTTCTCTATTTGAAGTATAGAGTTACGCACATCTGATTCTATTTTACCAACCCTCACCATTGGCATAAAGGGCTATAGTGAAAACACTTTCAAAAAGACAATGTTACATAGATGGCAGAAGTGAGACCCAGAAGGAATACAGTGAGAGAGACAGGGAAAGAAAATCAATAATCATTTTTTAAGCCAACCCTGCTCTGACACTAATGATGCAGGGTCTAGATGATTTATTTTGAATTATGTTTCATTTATTAAATCTTTTTTTTTACCTTGCTTGGCTTTCAAGTGAGTGCAGGCTGACTGTCCTTGTTTGATATTATGGAACTAACCAGCTGTGCTTCATGGACACACTAGTTTCTATTGCTTTCATAGCAATATTGCCAACCGAATGTAAAATAACAACTGAAGAAAATGCTTACAACCAGTTAATTAGTATAGCTAGGTGCATAATATTAGACTTGTGTATTTCTATTCTGCTTGCTTGAATTAACAATGCTCATTTTAATTTATTGCCTGTAGCGTAAAACAATTATAGGTGTGGTGATCATTTCAAAACCATCGCCACACTAATGCCAAATATCTTTTATACAAGAACCATTGGAATCGATCTATCTTAAATTATACTATGAAGAATATATGTTTGTTTATTTATAAAATAAAAGTACATTTGGATTGTCACTTAATTTAAAATAATAAAGAAAAACTTGCATATGAGAGATAAAAATAAAACAATATGGCACCTCAAGAACAAAATTAGACCTATTTCACACAACAAATTGTGTAAAAAATGTCTGGTGATGATTGTTGAAACACGAGTGAGCAATGGACCTGTTAAGAAGCTGATGGACGCCCTGAAGGCCAGCTCTGTCCTGACTAATGCACATCCCATGTTGGGGTTCGCATCTCAAAAAGGTTATTAAGAGACTCGGCCGTTCAACGGTATCTATATGACACCTGATACACATGTTGATGATGAAACCGTTAAGTTATAATATTTCAATGGAATTCTTGTGAATATTACTTTGTGAGTATGTTTTTCTGTTGTTTGAAAGAGGATACACGAGGAAGTAATATCTTGGCTTATATGAAATGTCTAGTTCCGAATGCCTGCTAATCTTTTCAGGCACAAATACTGATATAAACTCAAGGTTAGTTTAGAGTAATGACCTCTGATAGTGTTATGGTTTACTCACTATTTCTGATCGGCCGTCCCTACAAGCGTTCTGAAACCTGGCTTGCCTCTCCTCATGCGGTCTGTCTCGGAAACCTGTGTATTTTATCTGAAAATATACAGAAACAAATGCATCAATAATTTATATTTCTGAGGTTAAAAAATAACATAATATTTTGAAAGCTCATGCTATTTCTACATAAAATAAAAAAAAGTAATTCTCTAAATGATCAGGTGCAGAAAAAGTGCTTAAGCAAACACATTTAGCGCACTAAGGTGTTCGACTCAGATGAGTTGAAAAAACTAAAACTTAAAATTTCATCACAGCCCTACTTCCTCTACTTTTAAAAACTGTGTTCATACACAAAACATGAAATAACATAGATATAATAATAACTCCGAATTCCTATCAATAATATCCAACATCACTCTTTAAGTAACAACTTAGTAACATGCATTTTTCGCTTTATGCGCTACTTTGGTTTCGTCATCAGATAAAATGTATCCAAAGAACTTACCTCGCACTCCCGACTGAGTTTCCTGAAGAACTCTTCGTTTTCAAACTTGCTCCTTTGATCCGGCACCACCCGAGGCATTTTAAAGCTTTGCTGATCAAGTTTATTTTCTTTTAATTGTGTATGAGCAAGGCAACACTAACAGCAACCCGCTTTTATTCTCTTCCGTCTTTTTGGTGGAGGGTGTGTATATGTCTGTGTATATATGATGATTTACCTTACGCTAACCAAGCAGGGTCGTGAGCTCTCCCCGCTCTAAACTAACGAGCGGTCACAGCAATGTATTAGGTTCAATTTCGCAATTGGCTATAATTCCCTCTCACCCAACAGCGTGTGATCCTCGTCCACTGACAACAAACGCCCGCTCTCACGACTTTATCCGTCGCGCTGCATGCTTCATACTTCCTGCCTCCTCGAGTCCGACTTATGACTGTACACCCAAATACTCCCCCCATTCACAATTCTCCTCACTACTGATACTTAACGCGCAGGCGTAAAAGTCACGAAAACTTCAGAGACTAAAGCAAGAAAAAGCTTTCCTATGTTGCCTTATGTGTCCATGTCTCAAGTTCCTTTGCCCGAAGACATCAACCGCATTTCTGATATTTGGATCAGTAGGCCTACGTGGTGAATAACATTTTCCTTTGGCCTTTGGAAAAAGAGACATAAAAGCATATGAAACTACAATTATAGCCTACAAGGCAAATCTTTTGATCTCTGGGAGGCATGCTGAAGAGACATAACTTAAGTAGCTTAATGGGGTAGAATTAAATGACAAATATGCATGTGAAGCTATACAGTTTAAAAAACTGTCCCAGTTTCTATCAATCTTGTTCAAGGGCAATACCTCCTACGTTTTTCTTACTTGTGCTGTGGTGTAACTATGGATAGATTGGTTTATTTTAGGGATATAGATAGCACATGTTGAAACAATATTAGGCTATTTTGTTATGCTAAACTTGCACTTAGTGTACAATAAAAGACGTAAGTGATGTATATTGTACCAAACACACACGCATGACTGTGCATTCGTCGGAAATGCTACTTTTTATGAGCACATGTGTCACTGATTTTAATTTAACTTTTCTTTGATATGGACTGGATGGAGATGCTAAGTGAGTAAATGTGTTTAAAGAAATGGCTTCAGGCCAAATGGCGCGTGTGATGGCTTTAACAGCACCACATTAAAGCTAATTAATTAATGAAAAAGTCTGTGGTCACCGTTCAGGTGCAATTATGACAGAAAGGTTCGAGATTGGCGCGATCTGGTGTCTGTTTTAATCCTGCTCACCAGGACAGACAGAGCTGCTGTGGAGGATGCATCTATGGATACCAACACTCTCCTGAGCTAACCGAGATACCAATTGTGTTAATGAAATAACCACTAAGGCAGTTAAAATGTTCTGACATTCAAATGCTGTTTTTACTGTAATTGGAGGCCATATTTAGAGAACCTAGTGAGAATAAATGTTTATTAAGGTTTGTTATGAAGTGATAATTCATTTCCGCATTGTTGCATTCTTGATGCCTTTTAATATTACTTGTTTCCTTTTAATATTTTAACACATAATACCTCAACTGAAGAAAGGAATGATGCTGCTTAGACGCTGTTGTGTCTGAAAACATTAACTGTATTGAGCTAAAGCGCAGTGCGTTATATCATGGCTGTTAAATAATAATCATGAAATCTATGAAATGAGGTGCTTTGATGTGTCTTGACTGCTAACACTCCAACTTCACTCTAAATCAAAAGGATAAACTCTGCTCTGCCTCTGCATGTCTGAACATATTTTCCTGCAGTCACAGCAAGTTTGACAGCAGAAAAACACTGAAGGCAAAATGCAGTAAATAAAAACAGAAAGGTAAAACAAAGGAACGGGTTATTTGTCATTCACTTTGAAGTAAACTGACAACCTAGAACACCAGACCATAGATAGAACTATAAAACACATTAGCTGTTTAAAATGATTAATGGAGCTGGAAATGTTTCACTATTTCTATTTCACCTGGCTCATAAAGTACGGCATATCTTCGCTGTCTGTCAGGCAGAATGTGACATTGAGTTGAATAGTATGTTCAACGAGCTCTGTTGCTATTGGTCCATATTGGGTATAAAACACTCGTGCATTTTTTGGGATGCAGGACACTAAATAAAGGGTGGAAAATTAAGCAAACATCTGATTACAATAATAATAATAATAATATTATAACAATGTATTCATTTATTTTACAATTTTCCAGGTAAGTTGATCAGATCCAATTCGTATTTAACGACCTGGGCAGAATGTTACATGGGGAAGGAGAAGCAATCAGGGTTCACTGTGTTGCTCAGAGACAGAATGACAAAGCTTTTACAGTGGGTGCGGGATTAGAACCAGGGACCTTTCGGACACACTCAGATGCCATAATTATAGTTTCTGTCTGGTCATCACAAGTTAATATCTTAAACATATCAAGCTACTGTATTTCAGATGCTGAGAATCGTGGAGTATCAGCGCCGATGATGATTAATGATGTTACTTAATCTCCTCTGCTTCCTCCTCTCACTCACCGCGCTAACAGACCGACAAAACCGTCACACACCTGCCACTACGGTACTGTATACGGTCCCACGATGAGGGCCCTCTGAAACAAATGAAAGGGTTTTGTCGAGGTCAGACGGCTAGACTAGACGGGTTTGGAGCGGCGCGCCTTGGCAGTCTGTCTGATGATCAGACAGGGTTCTCCTCGTGAGAGCAAAAAATAACATCACACTGACACAGATAGTTTAGAATGGATTTCATGACATTGGGCGGGAAAACCTTTACGACAGGCCTGGAGACAGACTTTAAAAATATGGTGCTAGATGCAGCCTTATCATGGCTTCAAAAGAAAGCTGAGAAATTATTTGATTGGCCAGTCATACCTACATACAGCTTTGCATGCATTATAATAAAATGGATTTACAGGACATTTAGAAAATATTGACAAATGTTCTTTTATGACAAATGATCTCAGATTTTTATATTCAAACTTATTTGGGAACAAGCTGCATACCCTATTTGACAAAGTAAATTACTTTTTGAATTTACATTCTAATTTCAAAATGTTGTAGTAGTATTTCTGTCCACCAGAGGGAACGTAAACAAACCATTTGTGTTTTCTTTTGTGCTACAGCCTACAGTCCCACTCTGTAGCCTAGTACCCCTGACCAGAAAAACAATCTCTATTTTCCCTGTACCCTAAACTTATCCCAAACCATATTCTTAATACTTACTGACATGCATGCCTAAACACCACCCGAACACTTAAAACTAATCCCAATTCTAAACCTCAAACGATTTTAAGCCTATCATTGGCTGATTTTTTGTGTTAAAAAACCTGGGAATCCTAATTGTAACCCACCACCTATATCAGGTTTTATTAATGTAAAACCTGAAATTAATGTATAGTGAAACAGGGAACACACACAAACACACAGAGGCGTAGGACTGGGGCAAAAGGGGTACTGAGTATATAGGGCCCTTATCTGAGGAGGGGCCTTTAAATTTTAGAATAAAGAGGGGAGGGGCCATCAGAGACAGCATATGTACAAGGCCCTGAATTTCATGCAATGCCCCTGCACACAAACACACACACACCACACACACCATCTTTAATTTGGCAAATGTTCAAAATGTTTGGGAGTACGAATATTTCAGTTATTTATCTCTGTTATCTTTACAGTTATAATCCATTTGTAAACATTTCTGTGGATATCAAAATCTCTTAAAAATGACCACCCTCTGCTGGCGATTGCAGGATGTGCAATGATACATGAAAAATGTATCTTTTTTCAATCTTACAGCTTAAACTCAAAACTCATTAAAAATGTTCCAGCTTTATTTACACATTTTGCCTACATTCACGTAATTTAAAACGGCAACAGTTCGGAAACGAAAAAAAATGAATAACAGAATTGGAAAAGTAATCAGTCCCATGATTTAATACCTTGTATAGCCACCTTTTTGCTTTAATTACAACCATCAGTCTGTTTGGATGTGTCTCTGTTAGATTTACAGACCTGGGAATATCTGTCCATTCGTTCTTGCAGCATTGTTCAAGTTCCGTCAAAATTTGTGGTGATTGGTGATTGGCTTAAGAATTCATTTATTAATTTAATTATTGAAAAGTGTTCTCCAGGCTGAAATTATTTGATTGGTACCAATACGGTACTGTAAATCATAATTATCAATCAAAAGTAAACGTAATGTGGGGTCCGCCCTTTGTTTTGAATCAACCAATCAAATAATGTATATATATATATAGCAAAGAATTACATTTTAACACTACAGTGTGGTTAAGGTTAGGGTTAAGGTTAGGTGTAAACTATGCTCATGTGCACATTTCCGATGTCATTCGAGGTCTGCACTCAGTTTTGAATCAACCAATCAAATGATTTCTGGCTGGAGAACACTTTTCAATACCTAAAACTCCTATGAGCTGGTGATTGACTGCTGTCTTCAAGTCCATCCCAAAATTTTCAATTGGATTTAGGTCAGTGCTCTGACTTGGCAAGTGAAGGACAATCACCTTTCTATCCTTATGCACACTGTGTAGTTTCTTTGGCTGTGTTTTTAGAGTCATTGTCGTGCTGGAAGATAAACCACCTGCCCATCTTCAGCTGTCTAGCAGAGGGCCGTAGGTTTTTCTCAAGAATTTGGGTGTACTTGGCAGCATCCATTTTTCCCTCAATCCTGACCAATTGCCCAGTCACCAAACATAACAGTTGCAGTTCAGTCCCAAAAAGTTAAATCTTGGTCTCATCTGACCATAAAACCTTTTGCCCATGGCATTAGAATCTCCCAAGTGTATTTTTGCAAAGTACAAACAAGAGTCTTGTGTGACCCTTTTTCAAGAGAGGTTTATTTCTTGCCACCCTGCAATAAAGGCCAGCTTTGTGTAAAGATGTGAGATTGTTGTCACATGCATAGACCAACCAATCTCAGCCATAAGGACTTGTTTAACCTTCAAAGTTGCCATTGTCCTCTTGCCAGCTTCTCTTATTAATGTCCTCCTGGCTCAGTCAACCAGTTTGGAGGGACGGCCCAATCTAAGCAAGGTTTTGGTGGTGCCATACGCTTTCCACTTCTTAATAATGCTCTGAACGGTACTCAGAGGTATGGTTAAAGCCTTTGAAATCTTCTCCTAACTTATGCCTTTCCACAGCTTTGTCCTGGAGCACTTTTGGAAGCACTCTGTGCGTTGCCATGCACTATTACTAATGGACTCATCATGGAACAGACGGTTATCTCATGAAGTAATCAAAACCACTACAATTGATGTCAGATGGGGGACAATTAGCATGGTGTGTGATCTGGGAAGTGACTGGTTGTACCTGAGCAAGTTTATAATGGTTAGTCTAAGGGGCATTTTATCTTATGATAGATTCCATTAACTTTCAGCAACATTTACGAAATCACTCAAGCTCATTTCCATACTGTTTGTAATTACACTGTCATGTCTCCAGACCACAATCATGCATTTGTGGATGTGTCATTCA